>JANRGW010049422.1:0-10633 GCA_024733675.1 Psilopsiagon aymara
CAGTTCTGGTGTCCTCAACATAAAAAGGACATGGAAGTGTTGGAACAAGTCCAGAGGAGGGCCACGAGGATGATCAGTGGACTGGAGCACCTCCTGTGTGAAGATAGGATGAGAAAGTTGTGGCTGTTCAGCCTGGAGAAGAGAAGGCTGCGTGGAGACCTCATAGAGGCCTTCCAGTATTTGAAGGGGACCTATAGGGATGTGGGGGAGGGACTCTTCATTAGGAACTGTAGTGATAGGACAAGGATTAATGGGTTTAAACTTAAACAGGGTGAGTTTAGATTGGATATGAGGAAGAAATTCTTTACTGTAATGGTGGTGAGGCACTGGAATGGGCTGCCCAAGGAAGTTGTGAATGCTCCATCCCTGGTGGTGTTCAAGGCCGAGTTGGACAGAGCCTTGGGTGATATGGTTTAGTGGGAGGTGTCCCTGCCCATGGCAGGGGGGTTGGAACTGCATGATCTTAAAGTCCTTTCCAGCCCTAATGATTCTGTGATTCTACGATTCTATGCTAAGGAAGTGCTTTTGAGTTCTTACTGAATCGCATTTTAAAATGCAGTCAGTTGCAAAAACAGACCTACCCCCAATATAAATAATAATGATGTTTCTGTTTCCCTTGCTATTTTCTCACTCTATTAAAAAAAAAAAAACCTGCCTGTAACGTTCCAGTCACTTAAGAAAACAACGACTAATGTCAAAAATTATTGTACCAAGAAGAAGTATGCTTATTGTTTAACTGCTTGCATTACCTGTGTTAGATGCTGGACAAAGCAGTGAAATACATTCCGAATATATACATAAAAGAAGTCCTTACAATTTCAGATAAGCAGCAAAGTAAGGGGTGTAATAGAAGTTTTCTTAATCATTCTCTGAAAACATGAAAAAATGATATCTAAACTCCCACAGAAACTCTCCTTCATCATTACAGCTGGTTTGCTATTTTCTTTGTACATGTGTCCTTGGTGATACCATGGGGAAATGCATGATTTTGCCGTATCTCCAAACCCAAAATATCGTTAGTACAGTAGGGAAATTATTAATAAAGTTACACTTTGAAGTTTCTGTATCACATTTATAAGAGGGAGCTAGTTAATCTACTGTATCAGACTAGTTTGTACAGTGGAAAATGTCATGCTTTTCATGGTCAGAGATACACTTTGTCCTTAAATCCTCATGGCTACACATTTAACAAAGCATTTTACTTAAAGAAGTACTTACAGAAGCTTATGTTACTTTTTCCAAGGACATGAACTATCCTATCAGAACATGATTCATTTCACTTAGCTTTAAAAGTTTAGGCATGCAGCCTTGAATCAGTGCTCTGATCATTCTTTATAGCCAATGGGTAAAGGCTGATTCAAGCAAGTTTCTCCACTAGTTATAGAGAGTATTTTAGTATTTCCCACACTGACACTTAATTCTAAATATAAATGGGTATCATCCCCTGTTACTTGTGTAATGGAAAAAATACCTGCATTTGGTTGAAGATCAGGAAACATTATGCTGTAAGATGACAGCAGCCAGAGGCAACCAGCTCAAATACCAAACATTCCCCTTGAAGCCAAGAAACACAACTGTCTGGGTTTCTGCGTTCAAAAATTAATTATCTGAGGAACTCTCAACAAGCAATATTTCCCATTCATAAGCACTGAGTCTATGTGTCAAAGAACAAGAACTTTATTATGGAAATCAGAATAACTTAATGAATGATAACTAAAATGCATTCCATGGTGTCTTTGTCAGCAGCCTCTAACTGTAGTTGCTTTCCATTCTGGTGATCATGTAACAGGCAAGTATGCTTTTGTCTGTACATCCTTAACTGTATATTTAATAACTTTTTAGGGTTTGTCTACTCTATAACATAATTTAGCTCCTGAGTTCACTGCAGGCACTGGATCCTGTGCTCTTACTATCTGAATTGCATGGATGCTGGTTTGCTTTTGGGGTTTCTTTGACTGTAAACCAACCAGAATCACAGTCACAAAGCTTTTACTCAGTCTCTGTTCAGGGACCACCCCATACTTACAGGGCTGTATCTCTACTCTTGCTGGTATTTAGTGATCAAAAGCCCTACAATGCCCGCCTTCAGTTCCAGACTATTAAAAAAGTCAGTTTAAGTGGCCTGCAACATAACCCATGATTGGACTGAACTTCACTCAAAAAAACTCTTAGGAAAAACATTAAATCATTATGTCTTAAGGCAACAAGGTTACTACCTAGACAAAGCTACCTCTAAGCCTACTTAAAAGGGGCTACCCCTGATCGGGAGTTTGCTTTGGGTGATTGTTAATTCCTTGGGTTGGATGCATTTAGCAGTAGGGATGCAACCTAAGCATATTAAACCCTGTATGCAGTTTTTGAGTAGTGTATCTGAAGTGAAGGCAGACAAATCTGTCTTTGACTCTTTGGCTGTTCAGTGGTATTACTGTCTGGCTATATAAAGGCTGCAGAATTCAACAAATGATGCTGCTCATTTTCCATCAAAGGCTTACTTTGACAGTCAGAGTCCTCTACAGACTTAAATCAATAGTGTACAGGACTTTTCAGTGGAGACGTTAAGGAAGTACTGCTTCTCAAAGCAAAAAGAATTCTCACTTCTGACATTTTTGCTTTCTAATCAGTTCTGAATTTATGTTTATGATAATTCCCAAAGTGTATTGTAGATGATCTGGAAGAAAACTCCTCAAAATAAGCTCCTTTTAGAAGCTTATTCAGAAGTCTCTCACCCATACTGGGATGTGGCAGGAAGCACCTACTATCTGGAGTTCTAACTCAAGGGAGCTCTGGCGAAGAAAAATTCTTGGACAAGGGTTTTTTTCATTGAAGAATGCTGTTTCAAAGACACTAGGATGTTTCAATTAAGAGAATTAATTTAATGATGTTTTTAACAGTATTTTAAATAGTATCTGATTTTTTATTTTTGTTCCAATTTTAACTGTAGCTTGCTTTCTTTTCAGCATGTTTTAATCTCACTGAAGCTTCAGTTATTTATATTCTTTAAAGACTGATCTTAAGCTGTATTACTGCATGTTGCATTTACAATGACAACATGAACCCTCTTTACAGCAACAGAATAAATCATTCAGATGAATTGTCGGATTTTCTAAAATGCAGAGTTTTAGAATTCTTCTTCCTTATAAGTTTAGAAATGGATGTACACCACTGGGCTTTAGGAGGAATGAAAATGTCAGGCTCTTTCACTGGAAAAAAATTGTTAACAGTGATCTTAATAGGCAGAGAAAGCCATTCTGTATCTGTCCACTCACTGCCCATTACCTTGCAGAGGGCACTGCATCCCAGCCTTAGAGTATTGAGTTGTCTGGATGAAATTGGGATTGCGAAATACACCAGTATCCCAGCACACATTGTTGTCACTCACAGCATATCTATAACAGGAAGGAGATTTATTACGGTGTAACGATACAGCATCTTATATCTAGATTGGCAGGAGTGAAGAGAGGTGAGGTTTGTATGTAAGTTACAATTAAGAAACTCTCCATTTAGCCATAGGAATAAAAAGCATTTTAGTAACATAAACGAAATAGTTAAATGCTAGAGAGTTTTTGGAGTATTTTGAGCACTGTGGTGAGGTACCTCATTATGCTCAAAATTGTTTCCTGGGTTTTACAAAGCATATAGACTGAACACAAAAAGGAGTAACTGTGAAGAAGTACTTTTGGGATGGGAGTTTGAGACACAGGGACATAGAGGTTATATATGAGGTTTCTTGCAGTAATAGGAACTGTCATGACCCATTTCAGAGGAAGCTGAGTGGAACAGACAGCCTTTCTGCTCCAAGCACCATGACTCTCACTGTGGCAGGTAGGTGAACATCTGGGCAGGGGTGCTACCCTTGGGCTCAAGGACAGCGCAAATAAATCAAGTCAATAAATGTGCTGTATAGACTGATGAGGCATTAGGAATGCTGCACTACAGCTTCTCTCAAACACTTTTAGGCAGAGATGGTGTCAATTTCTGTGATAATGCATTATATGTTGCTACTACGTGCAAGAAAATGCCTGCTCAGCTCCACCCCAGAAGAGGAGGCATTTCAGAGAAGTGGTCCCTGTGGCACACTAAGTCTGATGGCTGTTAAGTCTGATGCTCTGAAATCCCTTCAGGACAAAAGGTAATATTTAAATAGAAAATGGTTGTTATTTCTCCTATCTTTCCTATTCTATCCCATGCAAGACTTTTGAAACCAAGGTAATTTCATAAATCTTGATTAAAATAATATCTAAGCTTCTTCAAAATGTTTCTCCTGCAAGGTGGTCACTTTAAGGAAGCTAAAAAATAAAGTTATGTTCTCTTGATAAAAAGTGCACTCTCTTCACAATTCTTATTGTTCCTGACTAATCTTAAACTAAAGCACATTGGGGATCCATAAGACTTCGTGGTATGCAATATATTTCAGAAATACAGTTCATAAGATCTGTTTTTTTGGAAAGCAATATTTGTAGGCACACGATGATTCTGTGCGTGCACATCACTCACAATAATATTCAAGGGAAGAATCCAAAAATCTAGGCAACCGACCAGCATCAGCCTGGGACAGAATTCTGCCATGAATTCAGCAGCACAAAGATATTGCAGTATGTTTTCCTTCTATTCCTCCAGCTCAGTGGTCAAATTCACGTCATGTATTTTAAGACTACCAGCAGAACTTTTTCTTTTGGTTTTGGTGAAAATCCCTATAAAATTAAGCAACAGCTGTGTAGATACTAGCTATTTTTATGCTGCAAAAGTGTGGGGACTATAAAGAAGACTGTCAATTTTATCTACTGGTCATATTATGGGAAAAAGCTGGCAAATGAAAAACATTTCGTTGCAAGGTTGGTTCATAGAAATATTCTTTCACTTGAGCAGCGAGGCTTCTCCTGTGCTTTGAGGTCCACAGTAGATAAAATCCCTCTGTAAGTATGAAGCCACTTCTACAGCATTCACTTTCACATAAAAACCTAGGAATGATTTCTACCCTATTTAATGTACTGTTGGAGAATGTGCTAAAGAGGTTCAGGAAGAGGCCAGTCCTTGCTTGACTTCATTGTTAAGGTTTTATTCTCTTCTACTTTTGTCCTTTAAAATGAGAAATGTTGTGCATGGCCTGAGGAAGGTACAGCCTGGTCTCCTACTGATCCTCTTTGTGAACTTGTATGGGTGGTAACTGATGCTGAGAAGCTTTTGCTTTCATGGGGAAGTTTCATAGAAGCAAAGGGAGAATAGAAATCTCCAGCTGGAGCTGCCAAACCACACTTCTGCCACAGGAGCCCTCTGGCAAGTGTAGGACATCTTGGCCATCAAAGGATACAGCCTCTTCTGAAGATAAGTCAGAGTACCTAACTCCACAACCCTCATCACTGCCAGTGCCACAGGTTGCCTTGGAAGTATCTGAGGTCTCTAAACCACAGAACATTAAGAGGCAATTAGTGAAGTATGTTATCTGCTAAAGGACGCAATCCTTTTTCTTTTAAATTGTAGGACTCCTACTGAATTCAGTACTGATTTTTGAATTGTGATGGAAATAACTACTGAAGAAAAAGTAGTAATTTCTTCCTGGGTTTTAATCAGCTCAGTCATAATTGCAGTACATCTGTTTTACTAGATTATTTGCTAACACATATGTGCATGCACACACTCTGATAGAATAAGCACATGATGGCATTTCCCTGAGATGTTGACAGAAGGGCAGTATGTGCAGGTAGGCATGCTCTTCTCCTAACTATATTGTTGGTTTAACTCCCTGCATTACTTTCAAGGACTGAGAACACAGTAGGTCAAAACCACAGGTCATTTAGCCTTATGGCTGTTGTGATTTAGAATAGTTTTTTAAGGCTTCATTGCAAGAACAAAAGGAAATTCCTGCAATAGTGCTGAACTGGCCACTGTGTATCATTGCCTCTATTCAAAATGCTGATTTAATTCAAGCCCTTATATGTGGAGTGCTATCTGGTGAATTTTATTCCTAGATACATCATCCTAAAGCTACTGCTCTGTGTTTAATTTGCAGAGGGTAGGCAGATTACTTTTTATTATTTACTTCAAGCCATAGATTTTCATTAGCAGATGCCAAAGAATGGCTGTTTTGCTCTGTGATTTACACAAATTCTGACACAATTCAACATGGAAATTCAATCAAAGCATAATTTCACATGAAAACATCACTTATGATACACTGAGCTCATATTCTTCAATGATTGTATTGTGTGCCGTAAGAAGGCAACCACCTACAGATCAGTAATAGTATTTGTGGGAACCCTTACATATTCTGTATCTAATCCTGAATGAAGATAGTACCTTGCACTGTATGTTAGGCTTCCTAAAGCCAACAGTACTGAATTTGAGCAAAAAACCTGTTTGAGACAAAACATTATGTACCACAGATTTGTTGTAGCCTTTCCCTGCAACTCATTTCTGAATAGCACTTCCAGGCAGATTCCCAAGGATGCCAATTTAGACTCAACAAAATGTTAAAGCAGTGACTAGAAAATTGCAAAACCCTCATCAGTCTGCTGTGCTTGCTTTCCCACTGAAACCATATTCCAGAATCTGCATATGCCCATAACTTAAAATGGACCTGGAAGTGGTAAAATACGACAAGTCCAGTGATTAATACATCCCCAGGTGTGTTCAGATCATCTGAACATTTCTGTTTACAAAGTAGTCAGCAACACTGTGTAACAAAATATAAATCACTGTTGCCTTTCCCCTTGATACCTGTAAAAAGACAAAGCATGTACGATCACCATAATCACAAGTATATTACTTATGGAAAATAAATGCTTGGCCTATGCTTGGCACTGATCCCTTTCCAAGGTGATAAAGGGTAAAGCTACTTAAGGAATTGATACACTAGGTAGAAAAATCAGCTCCTGCCTGCACACCAGGAGAAGCTCTGTTAGCAAAACTCTGTACATCTTGGAGACAATTATTCAGAATTAAAGCTGCATAAATAACAGAGGATTAATTTGGGGATAAACCAGAAGCTTTGCTCAGCTTCAGAATAAAGGGTGAAATGCTTAATTTCTGGGTTATTTAACCTTTCTCATAAACCTTTTTTCTGTAATTGTTGTCAGTCAGAAAATGAAAAATTATGTTTAAAAAAAACCCCCCACTTCATAAATGTAAAAAAAAAAAATTCTCATGTGAAAATTAATTTTAACATTTTTGATTTTCTATCATTTAAACAGAAACTCCCTTTGGAAGTATTCAAAATATCATTTCTGCCAAATGCATTATTTGATGGGGAAAAACTATTGTCATCTACTCTTTTTGATTCATTGCTGGCAAAAACCTTACACTGTCAGAGAAGCTAAGAAGATCACAGTGAGGTGGGTTTCTTTTCTACTTAGCTTTTATAGAGCTGTGATTGCTTAAACTGGCTCAGTTCACCTGGGTTATGACTGGGTGGCATAGCACAGGTGCCTGAGCCCATCCTGACTCTGAGGTCAATGTTCCATCCCTGGAAGTGTTCAAAGTCAGGTTGGACAGAACCCTGAGCAATATGGTCTAGTGTGAGGCATCTCTGACCATGGCAGGGAGTTGGAACTAGGTGATCTTAAGGTCCTTTCAAACCCCAACCATTCTATGATTCTATGACTGTATAGCAGTTAGAAGATACATTCATGGAGAGTCATCTCTGACTGTCATTGGCACGGTTGTGACTGCTTTTCCAGTCCTACACAGGCAGTTCGTGTGAGAACTAGACTGGTTGATAACTTGGGTAAGAGAAGCTATATTTTAAGCCCAAATATTTGAGCACCACTGATTAAATATCTGTATAAGAGTACAAGGTCTGTCGCCAGTTATAATTGCACTAGGTCTTTTCTAGCTGTGGAGCTAGCTGGTGGTATCAGTGTTGTTTGCACCTGTGTAATTCCATTGCTTTCCGGAATGGTAGCTTATACAGCTGCAGCAAAAAAAACCAAACAACAAAATGGTGACAAAGCAGCCTAATTTTTCCTGAGACTACTTCTTGTGCTTTGCCTGGTGTGTCTTCAATTTGAAAAATGTTAATATTCTACCATGTTCACTGTCAGTGCTTTTCACAACCTAATGACTTATGTTTTGACACACTTCCTGATAACTGTCCAGTACATCTTCTTTCCTCTTTTTACCCCATTAATCTTAGTTATTGTTTCGTGCGCCTCACTAAATAAATATTCAACATCATCAGGATTTTATAAGCCAATTAATTTTACACAGTACTGCCAGCATGTTTTAACTTTCAGCCTTTATGTTATAATTTAACCTTTCAGTTGCTAAAGAAATTTTGCTGCTTTACTCTGAATTCTGTCTAAGTTTGCTATTTTCCTGATAATGGTGAGTGCCATCACAAACTTTTGATACTAGAATTTCCTGGGGAAGGTATATGAGCCTGTTGCTTTGATGTGTGATCTAGAATTCAATCTAGAATTGATAATTTTAGTGTGCCCTGGTAGCACTGCATGCTCTTTGAATAATGTTCTGATGATTTGGGGCTTTTTCTACCCATTTTATGCTGGTGGCCACTGAGCAAGCAGCCTGACAAACACATCCAGAAATACGTTTGCTCTTTCTGAATGTATAAACTGAATGCATAAACTGAATGCATTTCTGTTATTCTATGTCAATCCACTGCATAAGCATTTGCACCATTAAAGACCAATAGAAAGGACAAGATAATGGAGACATCATTTAACACAACATATAAAGTTGTCTGATAGCCTGTTGTAGGATTTCAGATTTTCCTAATAAAATGCAATCAATAATAAACTTTATACCTTCATTTATACCTGAGCATAAGCTATAAAATGTGAGTGTAAATTGCGATACAGCAAGCTGGATTTTACAGGGATCTGAAACCAGCTGAATCCTGTATGCTATAGAGAAAAAGAATCAATTTTTTAATCCAGACCAATTAAAATCATTTAATATTTAATGATATTAGCATTTTGTTTGTTTAATTTTTATACCAATATACATATTTACATTAATGATATTTAACACTTATTAAATAACTACTGAATAATTATTTGTACAGCTAGTAGGTAGAGATAGTTACTTTAATAGCCTGGGACTTCTCCTGTGAAGGAGAAAGCTACGAAGCTTGATGCGTTATTGCTCCCACAGCAAAAGCACGCTGTAAATGTGCTGTTTATTGCTGCAAGAAATCTTGCTGACCAAATGTAGAATGCAGGTTTCATTAAAGCCAGAAATGAAACTCCTAACTGGAGATCCTGGGTAGCATCCTCTGTGAATTGGTATTGATCCTTGTACACCCTGTAACCGTCTACATCTCTGGATAGGCTGTAATGTACAAGTCACTTTCAGTTACTGGGATGTAAATCTGCTCTGCAAGTAAGTTAACTAGAGCTAGTTTTACCAATTTTTAGCTGTTTTACCAATTGTTATCTAAAAAGTACAGGTATCAATGCTAAGGACACTTCTGGAGAAGGCACAGGGAGGGCTCAAGGTGTTTCATCAGTCCCTATGGACAAGGAGCAGGTGTAACATTCAGACAAGGAGAGCTTGTCTGCCCTGAGGGTAGGAGGTTCCCTGGCCTGCAGACCCTTATTTTTCCAGCTGCTGATCCTAAAGGGTGAAACCCACAGACTGGAGTTCTGCTTTTCATACCCACTTTTTGTAAATCTCTTAGAAATCTTGCAAAGGTATTTTGGGGTTCAGAATTCACAGTTGGAAAACAACCCAAAACCAAGCAAGAAACCACCACCACCAAACCCCTGTGACTGATTCCTCTAATTGATAAAAGTACGGTGGTCTGGAGTAGGTGCAGCTGTGAACCACACAGCACTGCACTGGAGACGGGCATCATCACAGCCATTGAGATGCTGAAACATCCTTAAAAGGCTCATTGGCTCCCACTTGGCTCCACCTCTCCATCCTCCCCATTTCACACTTCTAGGATGTACCAGGGGAAATGAGGTTCTCACAGGTCTGCTTTCTCTGTGTGTCATCTAAGGTACACTGCTGTCAGCATTGGAAAAAGAAATGACAGATGGCATAAAATCAAGTCCTTGCTGTCCAAAGGGTCTTGGTGAAGGAGTGAAGCTGCACATCCTGCCCTCCTGAAGCAGGGCGTGCATTAGCAGGGGATGGGGCAGTAAATCATAAGCTCTCAGGAACAACTGAAATCTGCATTTGCAAAGTTGGGTACCTCAGAGCACTGCTTAGTGGCTGCAGCAGTTCAATGTGAATGCAAAAATTATGAAGTGAGGACTAGCTTGATTAAGTGTAGGTCATTTTAGATTCTGACAGACTCCTGTGATGAAATATTAATCAGCATATTTGTTTCTATGGTATTTGCAAAAGCATCCCACAGGTTTCTGCTTTATTGACCTGCCATTTCCAGCATTCAAGGCAAATCAAGACTAATGATTGCATTAAAGAATCATAGAATGGTTAAGGTTGGAAAGGACCCATCTCTCAAGTGTGTCAAGGTCACTCTGAATAGCATTCCTCCCCTCCAGCATATCAACTGAACCACACAGTTTGGTGTCATCGGCAAACTTGCTGAGGGTGAACTCAATCATAGAATCACAGAGTCAGAGGATAGTTAAGGTTGGAAAGGACCTTAAGATCATCTAGTTCCAACCCCCCTGCCATGGGCAGGGACATCTCCCACTAAACCATATCA
>JANRGW010049424.1:0-27255 GCA_024733675.1 Psilopsiagon aymara
CAGGAGCAGAGGGAAGAAAAAGGGGGAAGTGAGTGAACAAACTGCGTGGCTGATTTATGGCTTAAACCACGACAAAGGAGCACCTGCCAATGAATCCAGGCCTAGGTCTCTTCTTATTCCCCATGGGGATATCTCATCTGAAGAGATTAATTGAAAATTTCCTTTTAAGCTGTTCTGGCAGCATGTTTTATAGACTAATAAGCATAGAATTGCTCAGGCAACATGGGAAGGTATGCACTATTTCTGGCAGCATTAGTATACCAGTACTGCAGTAGTGGAGGTGTTAAAAATACCTGGTAAGACTATCTCTAGTAAAAACCTGGTTTTTATTTTTGAGACTGAAGATTTTATTCTTTACAATATTGTTTTTAGACTTCTCTTGCCCTGTCTGTAGTATAGCAGCAATAACCTCTTATGAAGAAGCACTTAGTGCCCATCTTGCCTTCAGCTCCCCTTATCTTTGAGAATTTCTGTTAACCTTAAATACAGCAAAGCGCAATGTTAGGGGACATTGAATGTGCCCTAACACATCAGGTACATCTTAAAGCATACTGAGTGACTGACAAATTATCTTACTTTTCTAATGAGAAAAAATAAAGTACCATCAAACAGCACAAAGATGATGCTTCAGGGTTGTGGAATGAATAGAGACAATAATCTTAACAGTGATAGGCTTCTTTGGTTTTTATCTTTTTGATTCTTAATGGTTCTAAGGATCAATATTACTGGGTCTGCTTACTGGACGAGGATTCTCTTGTGCATATATATGGAAATGGACAGGATAAGAAATAAACTGGGGAGGCTTTGGTTATTGGAAAGCATTCATCAGCTCATTGTCATGGGAGAAACTTAAAAGTTTAGAAGTTTCTTCTCAGTCCCTTTCGCAGGTGAACTCAAGCTATTGTTTTTTTAAGCTTTCTGTTGCACAGAATGCAAATAAATATGTCAAGGTACTTGAGAGGCTTGAAAAAACAAAAAATGCAAATATTTACACTCAGTTGCAGAAAAACACAGACTATTTACAAAGAAAGAGCTGATAATGTGTAGCAGTTTTTAAGCCTTTTTTTCCAAAGCTTCAGTTTCTATAAATCTTTAAAAATTCTTGGAATATCCAAAGCTTTGCTCTAGAAATGAGATGCATTTTTCACATGCCTGTGCTGACAAGTCATTATTACCATGCATCATCAACTGTGATGAATGCCCTTTACTCTCTGTCCTTGGGCAATCCTGGTGAGATATTAGAGAAAAGATGCTCTTTTTAACAACTTTTTTTTTTTTTTTTTTTTTTTTTTTGTTAAGAACACATGCAATTCACTCTTACAGTAATATCAACTCAAGATTGATACACTAATATCAAGCAAGAATGATAATGGAGTAACTGCTGTAGGAAAAGCTTCAGAGAACTAAATTATCTAGCTAGCCCCTATCCCTGAGATGTCATACTCTTAACCTGCTGATTAATTACTCTGGCCTTTATACCAAATTATGGTTCTGCAGGAGCTCTAGCTTTGATTTAGGAACACGTATGCTTTCAGAATGAAAATAAGACCTTTAAAAATATTTTGAAACAGATCTTTAGGAGTCTATTGATGATATTTCTGATAACTGTAAACTATCCCATTCATTTGATTGGACGTAGATTTGGAAAACAGAGACAATGTTTTCCAACATTAAATACCATTAAATTTAATAAGCTTAAAAAACTCTAGCTTAACAACTTTTGGAAAATACTTATTACCAATCAGTTCCCTGTAATTCTAAAACGTGAGTTATCTCTCACAATGTTGATATAAAATAAGAACTGAAAAAGAAACAAGTTTAAGTAATGAGAATTAAATGCTAATGCTTATGAATATAGTCATAAGTAGTATATTCATATATACAGTCATATATTTGCAATTTTCTAGAAATTCTGATTTTATTCTTCTTTATCAGTTTAATTATCATACTTCATTTATTTCCAATAAGCAAGGATTAATTTAAAGAACCACTTTCAGGAAGATTTGGATCTGAATGAGAAATTTGACATTTTCATCTCTATTTTATAGCCACTATAGGCATATTTAAATGTTTATCCGTTATAAATTCTCAGAAGTATATAAGCAAATTAAGGCCTGCAACTGCAGTTTGTTTTTTTTAAAACGAAAATGCACTGCTACTAATATGTAATTTAGCCTCCTCTATAACGCTAACTGGGGTTTTGTGTAGAGTTTTCATTGATTTATCAATAATTTTAAGTTAAACTAAAGTATATCTCTTAGGTGAGAAAAGAAAATTATTGCTCTATTTAACGCTTTTAACTATCAGAGAATTTGTCATTGTCTGTTATCTGGTTTTTGTTCACTGGCTAAATACTCAATCATTTTATTTTAATTTTAACTTCACCAACTTCAATTTTCCAACATGTAGTGTTGGGGTTTTTTCTATTAGATGAGAGCTTTCTGCTGTCAGTGTTTGTCCTCACACAGGTAATTGTAGACCATAGTCAAGCTGTTTCTTAGGTTTGTCTCTTATAAATTACATTAATTGAACTCCATTTGGTGACTCAATGTAAGTATGTTATCAGCTATTTCATTTAGGAGTCTTTCATGGCTAATCTAAACAAATATAACATAATTAGTTTTCATTGAGTGAAAATGAAATTATTGTCTACTCAGAGATAAGTCCAAACACCTAGTGAGAACTTATAATGGATTTTACTGGAAAAGTAGTAAGTGTTTTTTTAAATAAACGCATAAAAATTAGCTATTTGCCTTCATAAAGGGAAGGATGAGGGATTCTCAGACTGAAATGAAAGGCAAACTAAATATTGTGAACTCATAAAGAATTTGAATGACAAAAAAACCTTCAAGTATAAAGTGTTTCTTAACGGAGATGTAGGAGGTTCATCTGAATATCTTAAGACCTTTTAAGTCATAGTGAAAGAAACGAAGTCCTTCTCAGATATCTCCATCTGCTAAACTGAGAGAAAAGACTAAATAAACGAGTGCTTGTGCTTTATCTTATCATACATTGAAGGAGTTACTTGATTTGAGAGGATTCAAAATTTTATATTAATTTTTTTTCAGAAAGGAACTAAACAAGCAATAGTTATTGCTATGATATAGAGTGATATAAGAATTAGCTTCTTTATAGAAAAGACCTGTTGTGACATGGGTTATGGTTTCAAAGATTAAAGAACAATTTTTTTCCCTTCTGTAATTACTTCTTTGAGAGCATAACCATTCTTATCATTTAGAGACTGAAAGTTTAAATGAATGAGACAGATGGTGTTTCTTAATATGAATCTTTTCTGCAATTTATTGTTCTTCTGTCTCAATGCTGCTACCTATATACTATGTAATCTTTATTACTATTCAAAGTTCATCGATCTAGAAGAGAAAACTTATTTCAGCTCTGCTACTAAAATTATTTTCTCTTGATGTTTTCAAGTACATTTTTTTATCAAAATACATTTGAGAGATACACCTTTAAAAATAAGTGATTAATCTTGGTCATGCAACTGTATGTGTTAAAATACAAATGTAAATGTGAAATCTGTTGGGTTTTTTTTTTTTTTTTTGCTCAAGGTATATAGAACAAAGGGGTAATTGAATGATGCAGCTATTTTCCAGTATTGTATAAATCTTCCTCAATTCAGAAATTATTGATCTGAAAGATGCCAGGAGCTCCTTTGGGTCCATTGCGGCCTAATGCGTTGATGCAGTTACCACACAGGGCTGAAAGTCTGCCTGTTAATAATCTCTAAGAAACACTGCTTGGAAGAAGTTACTGAACCTTGCTAAGGAGGAGTTCCTCTCAATTAAATATCCCTATTATACCCACATGAATCCATACAACAGCATGTTTGGAATGTTATGATTGAAATAAAGTAGGAAGGAAAGGATGAGAGCTAAAAACCATCCCTTTCATAAAGGGTTGGGGTTTTTGTTCATTTGTGTTTCTTTTTGGTTTAGTTTGTATGGTTATAAAGTCTTAGAAATATGTCGTTCAAAGAGAAAACATACCATGGAAGTACATCCTGAAACAAGTCACGTCACAGACTAAGTTAGACAGTGTAGTATCATTCATTACACATGCTTGAAAAGAGTCATTCATGCCAGGATTCAAGATGGTGTTTTGTTGTTTTATTTTTCTCAAAAAACAAAGACTTCCACTTTTCAACCTCACCTTTTTTCCAACCTGAAATTGGAAACAATGCTTCCCTTTACAAAAGAATCTCAAAATGCAATAGTTATCATAATTTTTGATCATGATGAACAGTAAGGAAAAGTATTTCCAAGCACTATATGCTAACATATAGTGATTCAAGGCTTGTTTTTACTTTCAACAAAAGCCTACAGCAAAGGGGTGTGGCAATGTTTTTTCACTGAGTTTGAGGCATTTTTAATTTAGCATCTGGCATAACAAAGTCCGAGGGATGGAAGTTGCAAATACACCAATTGAATACTCATCTCTTCTATTCTTTTTGTTAAAAAATCAGTTATTCTGACCCTTTAATAAATCCCAGCCTTATGTGAATTTCATTTAGCTCCATCAGACCCTCTAAGGCAGCGATAAGGGGAAAATGTTTTAGTAGAACGTGATTTTCAGTATTAATTAACTCAGATTTTTCCCATATTTGTACAACTTTCATGCATCTGCATATTTTAATTTTATGCCTGATGAGCTAATATAGTAAACCTCCTATTTTTAAATAAAAATATGCTTGTGCATTTATTTCTGGAAGAGCAGAATGGCCAAAAGAAATAGGAAGGGTTCATTTCAAAATTTTATGTCTCCCTTCCTGATTAGAGACAGTACTGAAGGGGCTGCTTTTTATCCAAAGCCCTGCAGAAACTGATCTGAAATGAAAACATGAAGCTTGGAAATGGATCCTGTAAAATAAGTCCTACAATTTTTAGGCTGTACAATAGAAGAATTAGCCCTTAATAATGCCAGGAATACTTCACAAAAAAGACATCATTCACACACTGAACTCATCTAAAAAAAAAAAATCCATGAAAAGGCAAACCTCTCTGGTGAAAATGGAAAAGCTTTTTCTCTTTTTCTTCCAAATTGGGGCTGCTAAACTGAGCTCAACTTTGCAGCAAAAATGAAATGGTTTAATCCTGCAACATGAAAGGGGAATGTCAGTAATTAAGTCAGACTAGAAAGCTTTGTGAGTGAAGGAATGCTTGGCTGGAACTTGCCCTCAGAGGCTTTACAAGAGAAGCAGTCATTTATTTAGGCAATCTCTTGACAAAATACAAAAGAAATAAACTGATAATGGATTGGCACTTCAGTGGAACCAAAAAGCCTTTTATTAAAATTGCTCTGGACCACCCTCCTCCTCCTAAATATCAAACACTCAGAGATGTAACCTTCCAGTAACCTTGCTGGGATGCATGGCAGTGTGATTCACCAGGACACCCCCATTCTTCTTTTTCAGGCTCCTGCTCACATGGCTATTTGCAATGTCAGAATGGCAAGTGTTACAGACCAGAACAAAGCTGTGATTTTGAAGACAACTGTGGGGACAACACAGATGAGAGTGAATGCGGAACTTCCTGCACTTTTGAGAATGGCAGATGCGGCTGGCAGAATTCCCTGGCAGACAGTTTTAACTGGGTACTAGGTGTCGGCTCGTCTCATAATCTTAGACCTCCCAGGGACCATACATTTGGAAACAGAACTGGTATGTTGTCAATTCACAAACAAGATGTAATTGTCATCTTGGAGCTCCTCATACCTCTCTTCGCAGGCACCAGGCGGATTCTGACATGTCTAATCACAGTGTCATTTTTAATGAAAGAGAGGTGTAACAATATCAAAATATCAATTACTGTTGTAAAATGATTTTAAGTTAGGAAAATCTGATTCTCAGTTGTTTCTCCCTTAAGTATTACTGTATGAGTCAAGCAACATGATTTGTTGCTTGTCAGGAGAGAGGTATTTGGTCTGAATGCAGCTTGCAAAGGTGAGTTAGCTCAGCTGTGAGATTTACTGGGTCCTGCTCCTCCTCCAGAGCTTGAACTCATTACCAGGAAACTTGAAGTTACTCATAGTGGCTATTCATAGTCTAATTTTAGTGAATTTTAAGTAAATAAATTTAAATAAATAAACCTATTTTTTGCTAGTGCTAGTGCAGCTTCTGCTTTGTTTTGGCCAAAGCACCCAGTTATCTGTTCTTGGTCTTTCTACAAGCTCCATGCATTAATGCATTTGAAAGTCCCATAGCTCAGAATTGGTCTTAAATTGAAATATTCCACAGCAGAGTTGCACAAAGTTGTGTGATTTGTATTTAGTCGTTGTTGAATATTTACACAAACTGCTGAAGGACAAAACCAAATAAAACCAAAGTTTTCCTGAAGATACATAGAAACTCAGAGGCTAGTGAAAGCTTGCCAAGGTGGCTGAGAGTGGAACAAGCAAAAATAATCCAAAAGATTAGGTGTTCATATGTTTTTAAATTTTGAGACAGTCCAGTCATGTTGCATTTCACTGGTCTCAAAGTAAGATGCAGTAGAAGAGAACTGTTTTCTAACATGTCCCTCTCTTTCACTTGGCTTTTAAAATAGATAGTTCAGTTAGAATACAGATTTCTCTATCTTTGTGGTATGTATGTTGAATCCTTCAGTAGCTGTTATAACATACAACTTACAATTGTATGTTATATCCCACATATAACAGCTATAAACTTACTGCTGATCTAATTCGCAAATGTAGAAATCTACCCTAATCTGAAAGTTAAGTGTTATTGTTGTGGCGAGTAATCACACAGGTCAAATTCTCCATTTCTTCCTGAAGAGCTGTTTTATAGTCTTGAAATTGTGTTCTCAAATAAGTATACTTAGAATTAATTTCACTTTTCACAATTTTCATGTGGTCAGTTTTTTAACAGTGAAGCTGGTATGTGGCCATATTCTTAGAATTGGTAGCACTTAATAATTGTGTTCATCATGAGAGAACCAAAACAAAATTCAGCTTAGCTATTTAAATTTTGTCATATATGGTAGAGAATACTGCAGTATTCAGTGATTGGGCCTTTTACAATGACAAATTTCAGCACTTGCAAAGCCACAGCTTTTGATTTTAGATGGCTCACTCACTTAACTCTAACTCCCCTATTAGCAACCCTGTTTTCAACATTAAAATGTTGAAAATTTGCTTATGATTAGAATTCCGTAATTCTGTTTGGAATTGTTTGTTCTTTTAATCTGCTAGCCAAGTTTGACTAGCTGTGATCAGCCCCGTGTCCCACATGCTAGTCACAATCTTCAGGTTAAGGAGCTTTCCAGAGGCTCCCTTGTCTGCCATCTCAATCAGTCAAGTTTCTTTCAAAGATGACTGAGAAAGTTTTTTGGGTTAGGTTGCTTTGGTCTGGTTTGGCTTGGTTTCCAACAAAAGTCATTTGCCTAATATTAAATAGGCGTTAACGAACGTTGACATTGCCCAGCACTCAACCCAGTCTAGCCATGTCTTCCTAGCAGGCATTGATGCAATGATATGGCTTGATATCTCAGTGTTTGTGTATATGGCTTGTTTAACACATAAAAAAGCAGATGTAGAAAATAGAAGTTCATTTGCATTTCTAATTTTTGCTTTTTTAAAAAATTATTATGATTATGTCACTACACTTGTTAAATATATGCTTGACCTCATGGAAAAAGCAAATTTCTCATCCCATAATATTATGGCAGGCATCTAGAGTTGTAATATAGCCAGATAAGTGAACTTTGCCTCTAATGGAGTAGTTTTTTTTTTGTCTAATACTTTAGTAGATGAGCAATTATAATTTAACAGTGTGTTATTTATGCTACACATCTATTTATGTGAACTGCACACTTGGCTTTTGTGCAAAGGAAAAAATGAATTTGAAAACTTGCATAATTTATTATACTTCTGATTAAAAATAAAATAGGAAAACTCAAGGATCATAACAGTGCTTGAAAATATTTACTGTAGGCATCTATTACTGCAGTTTTCTCCAACTACATAATTTAAATGTGAGTTAATATTCATACATTTAAAAGTACAGATCACACAAAGACACCTAATGATTCATAAATACATGAAGTTTTTTTGCTTGTGTCAGAAGTTTTTGTGTAGTGTGACTCACTGTTTTGAAGGTTATCTTTCAGAAATTTCATCCTGAAATTTACCACAGTGTGGCTACTGTATGCTGTACTGCCAAAGCAGCAAATAGTGCTCTTGGGAAAGGGCATGTAATCAAGCTGGGAAATACAGAAGTGTTCTCACTCTTCTACACAGGCTCATCAAATCTTTAGCTGTTCCCAGTTTATTCCTTATAAAATTAGCAAGCAAGGAATGTGATCTGGTTATTTTTACCCTAAATCAAGTTTCACAGTTAAAGTTTGCTTCGTATGTCTCTACATTTTCTTTGCTGAGTTTTGGAATATAATCTGAAAGGCTAAAACAATTTTTCAGTAATACATCATTTAATTTCAGGACAATTCCTGTATTTTGAGGCCACTGCAGTGGGCCTGAAAAATGAAAAAGCCCATGTGAAGAGTTCCAGATGGAAAGAGTCAAGTGGGACTTGTGTGATGAGCTTCTGGTACTTCAAGTCACCCAAAGCCATGGGACTCATTCAGGTTCTGATTAAGGTAATAAAAAATCCCTTTTTCTTTGAATATCTGATACCTGTAAGGGTGTATGTGCTCCAGCAGAGTGCTTTGGCACTGTCATTCTCTTATTTATCTTTTAGTCTGAAAGAGCTCCCATGCGCCTCCTAGTTTTATTATTTCAGTGTCTTAAAAATGCTTTTACTATTTCTCTCCCAAAAGAAGTTCATCTGAAAAGCCACAGAAAATCTTTTTAAAACATCTTTCCATTTTCCCTCTTCACATATAGTACTTTATCTTTGATATTCTCCAGGTGAGAGATATTTTCATATTTTGCTGTTACTCCTATAGGTAGAAATCAGTAACACAACCCTATTGTTCCGATGGGATGACATCCACCAAAAAAATGAATTACCAACATGCATACAGTGAGAATAAAATGGAGAAGTATTAGTTCATTGAATTATTTCTATTTTTACATAGGTGCAGAATATCAAATCAATTTTCTTTAGAAGCAGCATTTTCTTCACTAAACATGAGATGACAAAAAAATGATTTAAACCCCCTATTTATTTAGCTATTTACTCATATTGAGTTACAAATAAAACTGATAAGTTCCTTGAAAATTGGCTGTTCCATTTGTTTGTTAAAATGAAAAAAGATTAAATGATTGTAAAAGCATGTTTTAAATGATAATATGATTCAAAGTAAAATGTATAGATTAATGGTCTGTGTATGGAAAGCATATATTATTTATACGGCTGTTTTTCTTGGAAAAGCTCAAATCCATAAAGGAGGCAAATAGAGTAAAAGAAAAAAAATATGGAAATAACTTTTCTTATGCAATCTATGAAAAAATGAAAAAAAAAATCTCATTGCTTACAATTAATAAAGTGCAAAATTGAATATTTATTTTGACTCAAACATCGTATTTTGTTCTCCTTGCCTTACTCACAGGTGTACCTTGTAGCCCTAAGATGTTTTATTTAGGAGCATTTTAGGATTACTTAATTTTAATTGCAAACTTAATTTTAACTTGAAAACTGATGGAAAATAGACAGCACTTGCATTAGATATGTGTGAGTAGTTTGCACGTAAATTATCACTTTTGATTTCATACAGTAATTATCGCATTAAGTATGTTGCAGCATGGACAGTTGCATTAAAACCAGAAAAATAGTTATCTCTCATTTTATTAAATACAGTGAAATCCAGAATGTGCATTCAAATACTTCTGTTAAACAGGAGCCAAAAAGTGAAATAAAGAAAATTGACCAAACAACACCACCTAGAATTTGTTTCAAAGAGGCACTTATTCCCTGTCGGGATACTGTCTCTGAAAGGTTCAAGTCCAGTAGTTCTTAATTATTAATTATTCTTGATTATTTTTGCCACCCTTAGGATGGACAAAGGGATTAATTTTTTAATGTATTTTTTACATAATTGCCCTGAGCAGAGTTTCACTAGAGAGTTATCCCTGTTGATAAGAGACTGCAAAGATTCTTTTTTTTCTGTGCTATCCTGGTTCTGATATTTGTTTGAAATATAATGTGCAAATATATAATTTTCATGGAATGTTCTGGATCACAATTAGTAACTTTTCCTTTCTCTAGGTTTTGGAAATATTCTTTATGTTCTTTCTTTCTTTCATACTTATTAGAGGAAAACATTGCCCTTTTTTTTTTTTTAACTTAATTTTACCATCCTAATAAATCTTTAAGATGTTCTTTTTAAGTTATTTTAAGTTTCTCTTTCCAGGGATCCTGAGTACCAAATTTTTTTTTTTTTTTTTTAATGAAAGAAAGATTTCTATGTGGACATAGGAAAAAATATGCTGATTATTGCACCCAGGATTGTTTTACAGATCAGCCTAGTTTACCCTTTATGTTGCTTATAAGGACTCATAACTCAGTGTTATAATTAGAGTTTCTATCTAGTAATGTCTGTATGAATGAAGTCTAAGTGAAGAACATATAGGCATGGCAAGTCATACTGAAGCTTCTCCTGCTAGTTCAAACTGCAATACCATTGTATTTCCATGCAGTTTGAATATCTCTTGATTTAAAGGTAAATTAATGCCAGTAAAAGGAGGTTAGTAGATTGTGAATACCTGAAAATGCAAGGAAGAGATGACCTGGGCAGGAATTTACTATCTCAAGGAATTTATAGCTTAGCAAGATGCCTTTGGCTAAAGTTACCGCATTCATTAAAAGTTGTACTGAGAATGAATTCTATACATACCAATAGCACAGTAATGAATAATATGATGAGGAAATATGGTATGGAGGCAGAATAAGAGAGACATTTCTCATCCTGCTGAATATCGCACTAGAAGAAAATTGGTAAGATCAAAAAGTCTTTTTTTTTTTTAAATCATAGCTCATGGCATGTGTGTCTTCTCTTACCATTTGCATTGCTTGTCCATCTGCAGAAAGCTTAAGAATATTATCTATCATGCTACTAAAGTAGATGATGATATAACTAATCAAACTACAGGATCATGAAAGGGGTAATATAGCCAAGCATGAACTTTCATGTTAGTGTTTGCAGTTAGAGAAAACAAAATAATTTTCTAAAGGAATTTCTCTGCAGTTATTGCTGGGGTTTGGTTGTTTTGTTTTTTGTTCATTTGTTTATTTTTGGGGGGGCAAACAGGGGGGTTGGTGTTTTTTTTTTTTTGGTGGGGTTTTTTGTTTGTTTGTTTGCTTCCTGGAATTGTACTATATATTCCTCTTATAAACCCTAAAATTTTCTGTATATGAATAGTAATTCAATCAAAATGACGGCCACTGAATTAGCTGCAAAACAGTAGGTATTCTTCAGCCCCCTCAACATTTATCTGAATGAAAGATATCAACATTAAAGCTATTTGTAGGGCCTGCACTATCCAACTCACCATCCACCTAAATTGAAATTAGAAAGTGCTTAATATCAGTGCAGAAGCTCATGGGGTGAACAGAGTATTACCAGAAGAGATTTGGATATACCTAGTTAAAACTTTGCTACTGCAGTGAGATATCGAGATATTTCTAGTCTTCTCTATGGCAGTTTTAGTATGCAATCCACTGTAGAAGATATTCTGAAGCTAAAGTGCAGCATAGTTGCTATTTCTGTTTCAGTGATGATGGCGGGGTTCCTCCTCAGCACTCAATACTGGTTTATTTTATGAGTCAGAAGAAATGATGCTATTTTTAAACATGCTTCTGAAGAGGCAAGCAAGAATTCTTGGGTGAAAAGAATGATACATTTATTGTTTCCTACTGCTGTTTACTTTCTGACATAAAAAAGAAGCAAATCTTAAGTATCAGTGGGGAAGGAACAACAATCACAGGATTAAAAACATTTGTTGAAGATAATTTTTGTGGGATACATGTTAATTACGCTGCACATAGACATTGTCATTAAAAAGTTAATTTAGGATTTAATACAGTGGGGGCTCTTTCAAGGTTCTTAAACAAGCACCTTAAAATAAATATGTAGATATATAAAGAAGATGAAATCTGCCATTAGCAACTGTTTCTGCTGACTGTGACAAGGCAAATATACACAGGATCTCATTAGGAAGTTCCAGTGGCCCTTACTCAGGCATTTAATTAATTCTATCCAGTTACAAATGAGAAAAGACATAACGATATTCAGGAGACAAGCCCTGGCTAGCTCATGACAAGGAAAGCGGATGCCTGTTGATACTGCAGCAGCAGCAGACTAATCTGACCAGGGAGACAGGTAGCTGTGGCCAGCGGTCAGTGTCCTCCACCTGCTCAGGGTTGATGCAGCACAGGTGCTGTTACTGGGTTGCTGCAGCTTTTTAGCAAAGCTGGAAGCTATCGTAGTTCCCTGATGTTGTTTTTAGCTAGTCTAAGGTAGAGAGGGCTAGTGCTGTAAAAATGTATAGCTTAGCAGGTGCCACAGCTCAGGTAGAGATGGCTTATGGTAGCTTTTGTAATTCCCTGGTTATTTTTAGAGGGACAGCCTACTGACCCCAGCTGTTATCAGGAAAACCTGCAGCAGAGATGCTGCAGATGCCAGCTAATATCTTCTGGACATTTGTACTTCTGGGGTTGAGTAATTGAAAATGAAATTTTTACAAATCAATGTCAGTGACCCCACTTCTATAAGAAGTCACTTGAGAATAATGTCTCAGAAAGCAACTTGCTCTCTACTTCACAGCTTAAAATAGTCTGTGTATTTCTACATTGATTCTTCCCACTGGCTGCATGTAAAACAGTCAACACCTCACATTAATGCAGAAGTTACAGGTTTCTTTAGGTTCAGGTAGACCCAACGCAGATTATCTGACCTGCATGCAGCTAGAGGAAGAAACTAAATTGTCAAAGAGTTGCTTGAATGTTTAACTGAAGAGTGTAAAGTACTGAAGCATGCAAAGGATGCTCCAATCAGCATAGAAAACATAGATTTTTCACTTGCCCTTTTATAATAATCTTTTTAGAGGAATCCTTTAATGCAGAAGTGTGAAGTTTCTAATATTTGTATAGAGGTGAAGTATATATATAAACATATCTAGTTATATGTTCAATAGCTTACAGTTTCTTTTTTTTTTTTTTTTTTTTGCCTTTGTATCCTAGTGTTTTGTTTATTTCAGATAGTTTCCTTTATCAAATCCAGCAAAATACACTTCCAGAAGAATTTGGTTCCACATAGCACCACAGGGGTAATGGCCTTTATTTAATGGGTATGAATGGCTCTCAAAAACAACACAGTTTTAAACTCTTTACTCCCGATGTTGACCTGCAAATTGTTATTAAAGGTTGTATTTGACTCAGTGAAATGTCTGATCTGAGTAATAATTGAGAGTAAGAGGGTTATTACTTTAGTCCCAGCTGCTTTAAAGGAAATTGGTGGTAACACTGTGAGCTACAGTTTAACTTGTCAAAAAAGAAAGGAAGATTAACTTTTGTGGCAGCTTTAGTTCCCAGAGCTAGGTATTTTTTATTTATCTGCTGAACTGAATACAGAATCTGAGATAGCACTTTCTACTTCCTTAGGCATTGTTCAAACAGGGTTGTTGTAGGTCTGATTTTGCCCCCATGACATAAGCATATCTCCAAGTAAATTGAGACTGAGCAACAATTAAATAGGTCAGTTTTCAGTGGAAGCATCATTTCTCAAGAAAATGTTTACATGGAAGGGACAAAACTGCGGATAAGGGCAGACACCACTCAGTGCATTCATTTTCTCAGGTGTGTATATTAGGAAGTTAGTTCAGTCTTCTTAACTGTAAGTTATCAGAAGCATATAATTCATTATATTCTTGTACTGCAACCAGATTAAGCATTCATTAGAAAGAATTGGTGACCTGGAATAATACATTTGGACATGTTTTGAAGGAAAAAAAGGAAGTATTTTTAAAAAGGATTAAAGAATCTCCCTTGTATTTTGGAATCTCACTCTTGAAAACGAGAGGTTCGTCATACGATCTGTAATTTCAAATCATCACGATTCTAGAAATATGTATAAGAGAAATTGTTTGCATGGAAATTATTAAGCATTTCTTTGTTTAAATTCTTTTAAAACTTGATCTTTTTGTCCCTTAGGAGACAAGGGCAGAACAATAAAGGATTAGTGTGACTAAGTTTATGCCTCCTTCAGGCAGGGCAGTGCCTGGTCAGAAATTTGATCAGGCTGACAGATTTAAACAGCACAATGCATATCGAGTTGTCAGAGAAAGACAATAATATTCTGTAACACCACACTTGGAATCACAAGCTCTGCTTCTAAGGGCTAATACCACTTCCCATTTTCTATCCCACCCTGGCATCATGTTGTGCAACGTGACATAGATGAAAAATGCACTTTCAGTCTCCTCCACACTCCACAGTTCTTCAGTGTTGTTTCACTGAACTCATTTCCCTAATCAGAGATCTCTGGAAGTGATTTACTTTATTGAGTTGTCAGCTCATAATCTCACAGGGTGATGGTGGTTACATTGCTGCTTTTTAGCATATGAGACTGAAGAATCTCTGAGATCTTTGCAGATCAGACTTCTTTTGCTCTTCTAACTCTTTTTGGGACAGACACTCAAGAGGGAAAGTTGTGATTTAACTCTCAGGGCAGAGTTCTTTGAAGGATCATAGAGCTGCTGTTTCATGATTTTTCCTGAAACAAAAGAGATAAAAATCTCGTCTTTTTTACACAGCAGCTATGAAAAAGGCATATTTATGAAGGCAAAAGGACTTTGTCTAAGTGGTAGAGGTATAGCCTTGAGCTTTGAGCATTTTTATTAGTTTTCATACCTCTTCTTCTAAATAGGTAAACTTAGAATTTGAATTCTAAAACTAGAATTAATTTTAATCGATGTATTTTTTCTTGAAAGAAAAATAAATAATGAAACATGCAATCTGGTGCCTGCCTGTCAATGTCTTTTAGAAAGCATATAGAATTGATCAAACCTGAAATCCCAAGACAGTATCCAGTTTTCCTGATCAACTCTTCCACTGAGAAAAAACACAGTGAATATTTTTAGGAGTTCTATTTAAGTTCAGAAAAGGTGGAAGATATTCCTTTTAAATTTTTCCTTTACCTTCTATTCTTACAAATCAAGGCCCCTTAGTCTTCCATGGAGAAAAATATCTTCCTTTTGTCAAATACAGACTGAACAGAACAGATGTTATGCTAGCAGAACTGCAGCAAGTGTTGATGTAGCACTAGCGCTCATTGTGGAACATTACCTTGTTTCCAGTTTTACAGCTCTTTAATGCAACTTTTATTTTTAATTCACAGTTCTTTTTTAGTGTGTGGGAGATGTTCTAGTTTCTGGTAGTCTTTGATCTTTGCTAGGCTTACAGTATGAAGCTGTAGTGCGCTTACAATTACTTTGATGAATCAATAAAGGGTCTTAACATGAAGAGTCTAATTTTTATGCTTCCAGATTTTTTTTTCAGTTTTTTGCCTTCAGCTTTGAATCCACAGTGGTTTCAAAAAAAAAAAAAAAAAAAAAAAGAAGGAAAAAGAAAAGCAGCTGTGTTTCTATATTTGCTGCAACTTCTCTAAGGTGGAACTATTTATTTAATGCAATAGACTAGATATTCTTTAGTACCTACATTTATGACTGTAATCATCTGCATGTGTATGTTTTTGTAGGTTTACCCCACTGCATTACGTATTGGTGAATTACATGAAAGATGAAAGTCTGTTCCGTATGAGGATAGGCTGAGAAAATTGGGGCTGTTCAGCCTGGAGAAGAGATGGCTGTGTGGAGACATCATAGCAGCCTTTCAGTATCTGAAGGGGGCCTATAGGGATGCTGGGGAGGGACTCTTCATTAGGGACTGTAGTGATAGGACAAGGAGTAACAGGTTCAAAATTAAACATGGGAGGTTTAGATTGGATATGAGTAAGAAGTTCTTTACTGTAAGGGTGGTGAGGCACTGGAATGGGTTGCCCAGGGAAGTTGTGAATGCTGTATCCCTGGTGGTGTTCAAGGCCAGGTTGGACATAGCCTTGGGTGATATGGATGATCTTAAGTTCCTTTCCAACCCTAACTGTTCTATGATTCTATGTTTCTATGTTCTAAGTAGAATTGTCTAATCATAGCAGGCACTGATATCCAACTTGGTGGTAGAGAGCATTTATCGTTTGCGGCAGAGACTGGTAGTGTCAATGTAATGAAAGCTTTGAAAGACTTCTGCTTCTTCCTACTATCTTACTTACCATGGAGACAAGCTTTTCCATAACCTGGTAACTTTATGTTGCTTGCCTACAAGAGGGTTTAGCTACCCTCAGCACTTCCCACCTTGCCTCATTCTTTTGCAACCTACTCTTGCAAGTTTTGCCAGGCCATATCTGAAAAATTAAAAAAACTCATATAAGGAATTTTAATACTACTCTGAAGACTGAAGAAACCATACTAATATGTTTTTTTGTTTGAATTAATGAAACGAAGACAGATGTTACTGTAATAACACTAAAATCAGGAATTAGAAAGACCATTTGTATTAAGTCCCTGGAATATGTGGCTGCAACAAAGTGGTCTGCAAAACATATTTGATTTTGCCTTCAGCAGTAGCACTAAAAGAAGGAAATGAGCACTAAAAAATTAAAAATTCCATATTTTTTTTTTTCTCCCACATCTCACATTATTTAAGGCTTTTAATCTATTTGTGATATTAATTTTCTTGTAGCTCTAGGAGTTTTAGATGACAAGGAAAATATTCAAAGGCTAGCATGAGTGAAAAAAAAAAAAAAGCCACCACCTTTGTTGTAAGTATGGATGTTGCAGAATTAACAAATAAGGAGAATTATTTAATCTTTAGCTGTAATGCTGGTCTCCAATGTGGGCCAGAAATAACTGGGTGTGGTCAAAATATGAGGACTGTATTAGAAGGATTGAGGTCTTATCTTCTAAATGAGTAGGGACAAAAAAAAACACTCAAACTACCAGACAAACAAACAAAAATGTGGGCTATGGAAAGAATTAACAACTAATGAAAATACTTCGACTGACTAGATGCACATTTTTAACCTTATACTTTACCTTAGTAGTATAATCTGAGTCAATATATCTGAAATTTAATCTCTATACAAATTGCAGTCTCCTTCTTCCAAGTTGTAAGATTTGTTGTACAGAGAAATGAAGTGTTTCTTCAGGTAAGATTGAAAATCTCTTGGCAATAATGATGAAGTAACACCACTGTAAAAAGACCAGATGTCTTGAAAAGACCAACTTTAAAGAGGCAATATTTTCAACTTGAAAGGAGAATTTTACTGTGTGTAGCTGAAGAACCTGAATAGTCTTAAAATTAATACCCAGATAAGATGTGATATGAGAAAGAAAGGTACAGGAGACCATGTAGCAAGAGAAAAGAAAGCACATCAGGATAAATGATACTAAAATACCTTAAAGCGTATAATCTAGTTCATATGTTCTGAGTATGCCAATGTAAAGGCTACAAATCTTACAGTGGCATGTATAGGATGCCATTGCTATCAAATTTTCTTGGACTTCATCTTAAGATATCCCTTTGACATGATCAGACTGAATTTCTGCTGTAGCAGGGGTGGAGAAGGTGTGCTTTTCCACAGATCTCTTGGAGTTCTCTTATTTTCAGTTGTTTTGTCATTCAGTGGTTATATTTTTTGCTTTGATTCACATTTTTTATTGTTGCAACATTTCCTTCATTCAGACAAAAAGATTTATATTCTTCTGGTAATTAGCTCTGTGCCTATTTGCTATAGGGAATAAATCCTTTTTAAAAAATGCAGACACAATTTCTGCACTGTGCAACATGTAGAAAAAACCTGAAGAAGTGGAAATGGGGAATTGAGGTTACCACAACTACTGAAACTTTAAACAAGAATTGAATTACGTAAAAGTTGCTGCACTGTGAAGAAATGGAAGAATATCTGATTGAATTTCATTGGAACTGAAAAAGATAATGGGAGAGAAGAAATGCCACTGAATTTTCTGTTCTACCTCAGTTTTATTTATATTTGTTTGGCATGTCATTGAAATTTTGAAGACAAGTTTGAAAGTTATCACAAATTCTCTTTTACATACTTGGAAGTGTGGCTGATGCTTGTTCTCATGCTTGTTTTCAGACCTATCAATTTGCTTTCATGTAGGCAAATTATGTTGCCACAGGAAAGGCATCTTAGCAGGAAATGTCTGCGCTTTCTCCAGCATGTAGATTTTTTTTTCCTCAGAAATGTTAAGATTGCAGGACCTGCTGTTAAACTGTAATTTGTCCCAGTGTGGGTGGGATTCCTGTTATTTAAAGTTATCTATATCTCCAATGCAGCCACTGTAGCAGTCACCCCAACTTTTCTTTGTTGTTGGTAGGGTTTTACTGCCTGTGTCAAAGGGAGTCTTGAATTTGATTTATCTAATTCTCAAGTAAACATCTATGAGGATAGGTGTCTATTTCTTTCCATATAGCTTCCTGTGGACATGTAACTGTAGAGTGACATTCAGTAAGCAACACTGGGATAGATTCAGGAATGTTACTGGAGAAATACATGAAATTTGGATATTTCAGCAAATATTTTTTGATAATAAATATTTCATATCTATTCTGGCAATGCAAACACCAATATCTCATGAATCTCTTTGCAAACTTTTATTTTCTATACATGTACCATACTGTTTATAACTTTGTATGTTCCTGAGCATATAAGGTGATAACTACTGGAGAGAGAAGTAGGGAAAGAGAGGGAATCTTACTGAAGTGTTTAATATCATAAGATCTGTCAATTATGAGAGCCTTTAATTTGTAGAGAATATATTTCATAACTACAGATTGAAAATTTAAATCAGATATCTGGTTCCTTGGCATTCTTTAAGAAATAAATATTGTATCCATCAGATATTATAGAGTAAGGACTTGAGCATTCCTCTTAAAGATGTTTCTTTCCTCGGGGTCAATTCAGTGAAGCATAAAAATACTTAATCAGGCTATGACTATGTAAAGAGCTTGCTCTTTTTCTCAGCCTTAGTGTTTTGAGTCCCCTGAGCCTGTCCAGTTCATCTAATATCCCAGAGGATCTGTTCTGTATTTCTACAAGCCCAAAAGCTTCAGTTCAGTTGAAAAGAATATTCTAATAGAATACAAATGTGCTGCAAAAGTAAATGTCACAAAGAAGTAGAGTTATATCTCAGTGAACTTCCCACTACATCAAAATAGGGATGACACCTGACTGACAGTAATCACTTTCTTATACACTGAAAAAGCATAAGATACTCTTTGACGATTAGTAGGAAATACTCATGTTAATCCTTGTCCTGCAGATTTGTCACTTTATAGAAGTGACAGATGAAATATGTACTAAAACCTGGAGAGATTTGTCATTGTACAAGAATTAAGAATTACTCTTGCTAGACTTAAGAATTATTACTGGTTGTACTACCCTATAAGAATTTTCCTCTTTTAAAAGAAATAATAACATGTTTAGTTTATAGGAGATATATGCATTTATTTTCCTTTTTTTCCCCAAATTTTTAATTTTTCACTCAGCAGAATCTATATAGATATATAATTTCCCACTACTTACATTCAGTTTTATCTGCAAAATCCAGGTGGTATTAGAAGTGAATTGCTAAATTGTAACATTGATTAAAACAGATAAAATCTCTAAAATATTCCAGATGTTTTGTTTAGATAAATTGGCTTTGCCTTGGGGCTTTTATTTTTCAATGCAGAATGTAATAATAATACTTTAATTCTTCATGAACAAATCTTCACATTTTGAAGATCTGGGAGGACTTTCACACAGACCGATTCCATAATTCTCATGCCTTGGAACTGATTTTGTAAATACTATAATGCTGTGAATAGAAAAATGCTTCTGACCTTATCCACTAACCATCAAAGTTTCAGAGAAAACAAGTTAATCCCACCAGCACAGCTTCTGCCTGCCCATTGTGTCCCTCAAACAGAACTTTGTGATTGACTAGAGTAAGATCTTCCACTTTCAAGCACCAGAGGGCTGTAACTGCTGTTCAGAGTCTTAGAGTTTTTGTAACTGTGGTTATTTCTTTTTTCGAGTTTTGGCTTTCCAGAAACTTACTGTTGCCTCAATTCTAAAGTGGGAACAGTCTGAAGGAACCTGTAAAACATGACTGAAACAAAGGTGTGAGAAGTTTTAAGACAAAATAGAACTAAATTGCTTTAAATGCTAATGGTCTTAAAAAAGTTTTGACTTTTATTATCACTCAATCTTAGCAGAAGAATTGAAGGAATAAACATGAAATCCATGCAATCACAACTGTATCCCTTAGGATACCTAAAAGACAAAATCAAGCAAAGGAGGATTATGCTAGGAAATGAAAAAGAAATTTGTGCATGTGAGGAGAAAGAAGGGCTAGGAGGGCTAGGAAATGAAACCAAGATGCAGTAGTACAAGATACCTAATGAATCATCTTTTACAAGAGGAGTCGCTTTGTTTCTCTGTTCTAATTGTTTCTCTGTTCTAATTGGTAAGGATAATGTACAGAATGAAGAAGTCTTTTAAGAGCCTAAGAACATAAAAATATGTTTGATGGAAAGAGTATTAATGGGAATATAGAAAGATGCAAACAAGAAAGAGATGATTTTGCTTGGTTGTAAAGTAAAGATGGCTATAATGAAATCTGGTAAATTTAGTAGTCGTGACAAGAGAAATCAAAGCTTTATAAGGTGATGATTAGAGAAAAGTTCAAAGAAAATCAATCAGTTATTCTTTCTTTCTCAATATATTTTCCAAAATAAAATGTTTTTAAGTATAACTTTATCTTTCCTAATGAGTATACTGCTAATTGTCATTCCTTGAATTGTCTGCCTGCTTGAAATGAAAGCCTGTCTCCAGATGAATTACCTGTTGCTTTTTATCAAAATGTTTTTGAAAACAGCTTTTCTCAACTCAGCACTTGGAGCAATTAAGAACCAGGAGTCTTATCATTTAGCTACTAGAAATAGAGGGAGTGCTGGCACTTGTGACAGGGTGAGCTGTTAATGCTTTCTGATGCTCTGAAAGCTTTCACTATGAGATTCCAGGATTCCGAAACTGGTCCATTTTAAAAAAGGAGTTTTATTAGTGGTGTAAGTTTACTCATAAAATTTGTTCATTAGAATAGTACATTCCATGCTGAAATGCGTATTCCTTTATTACCGTGATGTTAATTTTGAAAATTAGAGCTGGGGAAAAGGTATTTCAGAGAGTGAAAATCATCTTAATGCTTTGCACAAAGGAGGAAATGAAAGGGATGGACGGATGAGCTTTGTCATTAACTCTTATTATGAAAACCTGCTGAGACTAATATATGCAGACTGTCTAATAAAAAGCTTGAAGGCTGAAATATCAGTGTTTCATCTTGCTGTTTTCTTTCTTTCTGTAATGCACTGTGAAAATGCAATTATGTGATTTTGTAAGTTATCCTTAAAAGCGAAGCCAACATTTCATGCATACTAATGTGCTTAGCCAGTATACATTTTGCCTGAATCAAATAATGTCTTAAAGATACTGATTGATCAGTTTGATGTTTCTTTTTCAAGTGTTTTTATAGAAGGCAGAGACATGCTAAATAGCACTTCTGGTTCCTGTCAAAATATACCTGAAAAATTAAAAATTTAATGTATTTTCTACAGTACTGAGAATCATGAATCTTCATTCAAGTCACTGGAACTTGAGTGAGCTCGTCACTTCAGCAGCGTGCCTGTAAAGTAATACCCTGTTGCATACTCATAACTAACATCTTTGTGGTTTTGGGACCATTACTTTGTAGGTTGTCACAGTTCTGTTGTCTGCTTTTTTGTTGTCATGGTTTTTCTTATCTTTTTGCTACTTTGATCTGCTAAATATTTCAGATTCCAGCAGCATGTGCCCTCAGCATCCCTCAGTTTAGTGATGGAATGTGTAAATTTTGAGTTTAAAAATCTCTCCCTTCATATAAAACCAAATAAATTGTTTTTATTTGTCTCAGAGCTATTCCAGTTGGACTTAATAATTTTGGAACAATATGTTTAACACAGAGCTTCAGCATTCAGATAATTGGCATCTATTATCTAAATGTAGTGGTAATCTTAACCACAAGTCTCTGTGGTTTGTTTAGTAGGAGAGATAAATTTTCAAAGTAATAGCTAAGGGCAGAATAGTTAATAACTACTCCTGCGCTCAGATTTTCCTTCATGATTAAAACGCCCAAATGTTTTATTTGGTTTGTTTACATACACTTTCCAACCTTACACTTAGCATACAGAATATGTGTCTTTCTCTAAAATAAAGTAGCTTGTCAAAGCTGAGATGAGTTATTGTAACTGGTGCTGTTATAAAGTGACACCAAAATGTTTATATTAAATATTTATCAGCTGGTGATCTACAGTGTGCCAGAGGACACATATGCTCATTCATAACTCACATCTTAGGACCTTATTTTCTGCTGCTATTTTCTTTATGTCATCATGAAGAAAGGAGAGAAGAGAGAAAAGAAAAAAATACGGAAAAGGAAAAGAAAGAGGAAAGGAAAGACAAAAGGAACCTAAAATTCAAATCTTGGCTGAAACACTCTTGACTTTAGTTCATTCTTTAACTCATTTAGATAATTTTAAGACTTGCTACTCTATGTAGTTTTATCTGATGTAGAGAGATTTTTTGCTTGTATGTTCTATAAGGTCAAATTCTAGAGTTAAATAACTGTTTTCAAATAATCTAAACAATATTCTTTTAGGAAGAGAAAATCAGTGAGAAATGGAAAAAAGATAGAAACTGTCATGCTTTGAAAGTGACTTTAGGTGAGGAATACACAATAATCACATCTTTTTCTTTTAAGATAAGATTGTGCTAAACAGCATCAGTCTTCAGTTTTATTGCATTTTAATTTGCCTTTTTTTTTTTTTCTAGCTATGTATGAAAGAGGTAATACTAGGAATTGAGATCTTTAAAAAGAAGCAAGTATTCTGTGTACTGTGGTGTTAAGCAGCAATCAGCCAAATCTATAAGAAAGGTGCTCGGTACCTTCTGAAACAGAACTCTTAAGCAACAAAACCTTAATGAGTAGATAGATGATATTAGAAAAAACACTCACTGTTCTGTGATTTGCAGAAATACAGCTTCATAGAAGAGGACTTCAAAATATGGGAAAATTATGAAAAGCTGTGATTTTTCTTCCTTCCATCTCTTGTTTCTCTGATGTTTATATAAAAGTGTACTACAGTCCTTGTTGAGTAAAAGGAGAAAACAGGGAAAGAACCTCCATCATGTGATACTTTATCTTTAAACTACTTGGCCAGCCATCAAAACGTTTTAATGATGATACTATGGCAAGGAAATTTAAACTCCGTTAAAACCAGGTTGATTGGTTGTAACTTCATTTGCTCACTATGAAAATACACTTGATTCTAAACCGAGAAGAAATAGCCTGAAAAATAAACTGCCCTTCTGAAATACACTTGTAAAACAGAGGAATTACCATGCATCACAAGCTATAGAAATAAGTTGTGACAGTTAGACACATTGTGTTTGTTCTGTACTATCTGCTGGTGCTTTGCATAGCACATATCCTGCCCAGGGAAGCTGTGAATGCTCCATCCCTGGTGGTGTTCAAGGCCAGGTTGGACAGAGCCTTGGGTGGCATGGTTTAGTGTGAGTTGTCCCTGCCCATGGCAGGGGGGTTGGAACTAGATTATCTTAAGGTCCTTTCCAACCCTAACTATTCTATGATTCTATAAAGATACTGTTTTCAAAGGAATCTGAAAGCAGAGAAGAAAATCTTTTTCCTAACGACATAAAAAGTATGCAGAAAGAGTTTGACTCCTCTCAAAAGTCTGAAGATGCTGTAGAAAGAGAAGCATTTCTATACAGTGCACCTTAAAAGTCTTTTCTTTCTATTGATAATAAACAGTTACTGGGTTTTGATGAATCATTTGAAAATATTCTGACTGATTAAAAAGCCCTCAAGTATATTTGAAGAGTCCAGAAATACTTAGCAAATGTTTTTATTTCCTCCATGCATTTGGTAAGCTCATCTTCATTTCCTGTAGCTCTGCTGATTTACATATCAGATGCAAAATGAACTAGGGAGATATTTTGAATACAGCTCAGAACATAAATAGTAAGAGAGGTTCAGATCAAGAACAAAATCTGGGTTTCATTTCTGTTTCCCAGCAGACATAACAAGGCAGATTGTCTCATAGTGGAACCTTTTTAATTGCATCTGGCATACTTAATATATTCCTCTGACAGAGACTATATTCATAAGAAGTTTCTTTCCACCATCCAATCATGGAAAACTGCATAGTCCTTTTGCATGCTTTGGATTCAGTTCCTAATATTGTTTTGACTGTGTTAGAAATGTAGCCTTAAGAATGATGCCGGTTTCTGCTGTGTAGGAAAAATATCAAACTCAACCACAAAACAGAAGGGATTCTATAACAGAAAGAAATCTGTCCCTCACCTTTATTCTTAGAATCCCCAGGTGAATTAATGAGAATATTGAGCCCAGTAAGATATACATTCTCCTTGAATTACTCAAAAGAGAGATTATAAATGCTTCAGCTGGTTCTTCAGATGAAGACAATCATGAAAAATATTCTCAATTGCAATGTAATGAAGTTTTTATGAAATAATTCCCCTCAGACTATCAGAAAGTAGATAAAAAATCTTTTGAATATGAACAGAAATTTTCCTGTATGGCTAGGCATACAGATCAACAGATCTAAAGAGTTTATGGTCTTATAAGAAGTACTTTTGCTATTTTATGAGAGTGTTTATCGCTCAGCATGATGGTACAGCGGAAGACCAGGACCAGTACTACTGTAAGTCAATGGAAAAATATGACTTTTACTGTCAGGTCTTCCTTAATGGTGGCTCATCACCTTAGCTTAACCTTCAACTATGTTCAACCCATAGAGTGACGTGAACAACTTTTAAGAGACTTAAATGAAAACTGTCTTTGACATACGCTTTTAGTGGTCTCAGTGTGTGGTTTTGGGACGAAATGATATTTTGTCAGCTGATCAGTCAATAACATTGGACTTTTAGAATTTAATAGGTTGAAGATTATAAAGTACAGACTTACAAAACAGGTTGTAAAAATTGCATTCTAAGGAACTTTCCAGAGGCGTTGCTCAGCAGTAGTCTGCACTATAAATAGTGGACCACACACCATGAAGAAATAAGTCCAAAGTAGAAATACACATTATAAATTAGCAGGTGGTCTTCTGTTGTAGCCTGTGGTTCACTTGTCCTGTAAAGCTTATGGGTATGACCAACAAATAATCCTCTTTAACTGTTTCTGTCTGCAACAAGATTAGGTGATGATTAAGACTATTGAGACTGCTGGCTCTCACCCTTCCCACTACTCTGGGATGGAACAAACCAGCTTATAGTAATTTGGACCTGTAATGAGAATATGGATGGACGTATGAGAATAGAATGTACACTACTGATAAACTGGACTAAATTTGTCCCAGGTTAGCTTGTTTTGATAGCAAACCAACTTTTTGTCTATCAGGAGGTACAACTGGGAAGCATCATAGAATCATAGAATGGTTTGGGTTGGAAAGGACTTTAAAGATCCTCTAATTCTAACCCTCCACCATAGGCAGGGACCCTTTCTACCAGATCAGGTTGCTCAAAGCCCCATGCAACCTGGCCTTAAACACTTCCAGGGATGGGGCACCCACAGATTTGGGCAACATGTTTCAATGTCTCATCACCCTCATAGTACAGAATTTCTTCTTAATACCTAATCTAAAGCTACCCTTTTCCAGTTTGAAGCTGTTCTCTCATTGTCCCACTCCACTAAGTGGTCCATTCATCAAATCCACTCTCCAGTTTAGAGACAACAATGTCATGCAGCAGTTTTATTTTTGATCTATAGAAACATTTGGACTGTGCTGGCTGCTATGATTGTATTTGCATAGTGAAACTTCTGCTTCTTTGTGTAACAATGTTCTGAACTTTTCTTGCTAGGAATTTCTAGTGGTTCCCTATGAATTTGCATAAAAAAACATCTGAGATCTCAAGAACAAGAATTATTATAATACTTGGAGATTTTATTGATACTTCAGCAATGTACTGTTGGCTTGTGAAATATTTGTATTGTAATTAAAGTACTGATAGGTATATACACATACAAAGATGGACTTTTGAGAGGACACACTGATTCAGATCTGAAGCAGCAATAGGTCATGGCTGAGTCACAGATGTACATGTCTTAATATTGTCAAGATTTTTTTTCTAGACTCACTTGCTAAGGAAGGAGAAATATTTAGAGTCCTTTTACCAGAACTGGGATGGGGCTTGGGAGGAAGCATGCATTTTTTATGTTTGGATAGGTAATAAATGAGAAGTGTATTCCTGTGTCGTGAGTTAGACCAGCAATAGGAAGGAGGTTTACTGGTAATGAACAGAAGATAAAGTTGGTATTATGGTATAAAAGACACATTCAAATTGTTTATTTTGGTATTATTAGACAGAATTCAGTTAGAGAAGGTGAAATCAGTTCACAGAGGCAAAATAGTTTAATGATGGGCTGTATTGATCATAAAGCAAGAACTTGCTGGAAGCCTTAGCAGCCCTCAGACTATCAGATGAGAGCTTTGGAATTTTAACTGACAATGTTTTTTGAATTGTTATGCAGAAAGTTTACAAAATATTAATAAAACACATAAGAATTTTGAAGGATTTTAGCACTGAAAAATCACAAGCTTGAGTGGCATGCAGATTGTGGTGCTGTTCACAAGTCATAAAAAGAAGCATAAAGAAGAAAGATTAAGCTATTTTAGCAACATTTCTGCTCAACTGTGAGAGACATCCATAGAAAGATACTGAAGAGAGTGTATGAGATTTTAATCTGGACAGAAAAAAATCAGGTGGTTATCACATGTTAGCAGTGATGTGCCACTGTTACCATTTTACTGTCAGATAAGATGTCTTGGTAAAAATATAGATTTTGACCAAGCTTTTATGGCAAAAATATTTCGCTTGTGCATTCTGTGTCCATGACCCCTGAGACCTTCTCTTCTCTTTCAATAATTTCAAATATCTGGTAGAAAAAAAAAAAAAAAAGTACAATTGTCTCATAGTTCAGAACTGCAATTTAGCCTTTTGTTTGGAAAATAAGGGAGTTTTCCTTTATATACAGTGGTTCCTGGATGCTACCTTTTTATGTTATGTTGTAAAAAGGACATGCAACTGTTGGAACAAGTCCAGAGGAGGGCCACGAGGATGATCATGGGACTGGAGCACCTCCCGT
>JANRGW010049426.1:0-41541 GCA_024733675.1 Psilopsiagon aymara
ACATGGTAGAAACTTCGGAAAAGATTCCCAAGAGAAAACCCTATCAAAAAGATGCCAAAATATTATGTCATTCCTAGCAGCTGCAAGGCCAGTTTGCAAGGAATCACTGGTTTGTATCTAGGTAAAACGTTTTAACACACACAGGACTTGTTGCCAGGACTCTGGGGTCTTCCTTTCTCTTCTTTTGCTGGTGGGACTGTGGATTTTGGCCATAAGGAAAAAAGCATAGAGCAAGTCAAAGAGCAGTTAGTTCTGCAAGAAAAGAAATTGGCACCAGTAAGAATGTTGCTGTTTCTTTGTACTTGTGTGAGTTTTCATTATAGAAAACAAATATATGCATACAAGTATTAGCCAAATATGTCTGTCTTCAGTAGCTGATTTTTTCCTATGCTGAAATTTTTGCCTTTTCTGAAGGAAGTCAGATTTTATGTTTTTTACAGGGAAAAAAAAAAAAAAAAAAAAAAAGACTTTTTTTCCTATGGAAAAAGCTTTTCAATGAACATTCCCATTTCATCAAGAAACCATTTTCCATTGGGAAAAAAATATGCTTAGGGAAATTTGATCACCTGCTACAATGCATCTTCCCATTTCAGCAGAGTGCTTGCAATTTTAATTGGTGGTTAGTACAGTAATGTTCTGCATTATTCTCTGATTTGAAATAGTGGTAAATAATTATTCCAACCACCTGTTGAATCTTAGATCTCAGAGACATGCTGCTTCCATTTCTCACTGGGTTTAGCAGTCTCTTGAGATCTGCAACCCCTTTTAATCATGGTGATAAAAGATGGTCTTTTGATCAACAGCACAGCAGTACTGAGTGTAAAGAAGAAACTAATTAGTGAAGCAGCAGATTGCTTTCCACCCTCCTCTTCAACCTAGCAGAGCTTCCAAATTGGAGGCAGAGTGGTGCTTCCACTACACAAGGCTGTAAGGAGAAGGACCACGTCTGCTGTAACTTTGTTGCTGTACTTGTCCATTCCCAGACATCGAGGCCACCATGACTGACAGTTGGCTAACTGGTTGCATCTCACAACCCAGAATAGAAAGGTAGCTGAACTGAGTTCGGCATGGTCCAATACATACATGCTTTAGAAGGGAAAATGACTTATTACCAAGAGAAACAACACCTGGGCAAAAGGGCTGAACAGCATTATACGGTAAAATTCAAGTCAATAGAGAAATGAGAACAAGAAGAAATACATAATTCTGCCAGGATGAGATTCTAAGTGAGAACAATTTCAGCTAAAAGGCCCGCTCCCCATCTCAGCCTGGCCGCATCACGTATCCCAGGACACTGGGAGTTTCAAGAAGTGCTTGTTTAAATACAGTACAGAATCACAGGATCTTCTGAAAGCTGGGTCCTAAAGGTCACTTGAAAAATCAGAATACATTTCTGTAGATAATCTGGCTTGATGCTTTTAAAAGTAATCTATCTAGAAGTGCCTTTAGGAGTGCAAAGCACAAGGATCATAATGGAATGCATGTATCTGTGAGTGTTTGTGCATGTATTATTTTCTTCTATTTGCTTTCACACTTGTCTTCCCAGTTGGTACTGTGCTTTGGAAAAAAAAAAAAAATCAGACAAGTATAAATTGCCAACAGTCTTTTAAAATAACATTTAGAAAGGATTCAGCTGACTAAATGCAGATGTCTCCACTGGAACTAGCCACCTTGGGCTCTCTTCAGCGCCAGCGCAGATCTGCTTAAAATAGATGGTATTTGTGTGCATTAGTGAATGAGTTATTGCTGGGGAACCCCTCTGGCTCTGGGGCAGGCACCAGGGCAATGGTCTGCTTGGTCCCTGGCACACCTTTGGCTTAGGCTTTCTCAGACTATTCCTAGGCATGGGTCAGCAGCAGGATAAGCACCATTCCTGATACGCTGCTGGGATGGAGCCACCCTACGCTGAAGATGACAGGAATTTAATACCAAGTAGAAGCCCCAACTGGTGTCCGGGCACTGGAAGTGTTTAGTTTACTAGAGACGTCATTTTGTTGACGGGAGTACCAGGCATGATTTATCTCCTCTTAAAGTAGACATGTAAACACGGCACATGAATCATGCCTTAAAAGTGCCTGCTTTTTCTCACTGGCTATAAAGGGAGCCTGGGATATGAACTCAGAGGGAGTGGTTCCCACCCTTGCCACTGAAAGTAAGGTGGGTGAATTGCTCTCCTTCCTCCTGCACCTCTGCATCCTTTCCATTGTAAGTCTCAGAATAGCTGTTCAACATACCATTCCCTTTCTTATTTCTTGGTTTGTGGTTTTTTTTTGTTAACCACCACTCTCAGAGTTTTTAAAGACAACAGACATGGCTGATGCAGGGACAGATTTTCCAGACAGCCTCCTTAACAAGTGTTTCAACAAAGTTTTCCTTCCAGTACTCTGTCTTTCACAGACAGAGCTCTGTGGTGGGGAATAGCAGATCACCTGGATGGATCTCAGATTTCGTTTTTTTCTGCTGCTATTTGCCCTGTGCAAAATCCACTTTGCTAATCACCAGGATCTCCTGCAAATGATGGTGATGCTTGTGCTTGACGCCTTGTTTCCTGCCTCAGGACAAATGACTTGCATGTCTCCCCATTGCAGCCAAGCCTCCCTGCTACACTTGATTGTTTCAGCATGCACAAAAGCAGATTATTATTATTTATGAGAAGACAAAAAAAAAAAAAACCTAAAAATATCTCACTGTATTTAACCTCCCCAGCACCTCAATTCTCTACTGTTGAAAGCTCTTCCAGAAACTCACTTCAGACTCAGGAACAACTCAGCCACCAGCATGCATCAACAAGGCTATAAAAGAACTAATGAGTTTTTGTCCGTTTGAAAATAGATTCTTGGTGGGGTGAGGTTGGTTGAGAGATTACGACAAACAGTGCCTACTCACATCCTGATTTGGAGGCTAAAACTGTGTCAACAAGAAGCAGAGGGGAAAGAATTTTGTTGGAATCAGGAGGATATTGGAAAGATATGAAATGGAGCAAGAAGATGAGACTGAAGCAGGACTCTGGGGTCATGATTATATGCAAATGGGAAACAAAACAGCAAAAGGAAACCTGAAGTCAGGCAGGTTAGGCCTGCATTTGTACTCTACAGGTCATAGAATCATAGAGTGCTAGGCTGCAAGGGACCTCAAGGATCATCTGATCCAACCTTTCACCAACCAGGTGAACTGCTGTTACTGGTGCGAAGATGAGGAAAGGGAAATTTAGCTATCAGAGCAAAGGAGCAAGTTCTTTGGCTCTGGAAATCCTCCAGCTCTGCCACCAGGGAATATTCTTGATTGTGACTTGTAGACATTTCTTTAAAGATGCTGCCAGGAGCTCTGGGTTTGGTATTGCTATGACAAAGGCCGCTGCTCCTTTTTTGGAGCCAGGATGCATGCAACTTGGCATCACTAGCCTAAAACCTTATTCTTTCCATTTTCTGCTTTACTGACAAAATGCTCTGCACTCAAGTGCTTTCCCATCAATCAGCAGGTGACCCACTCAATTAGCGTTTGGGGTGATCCTGTTTGCTTGGAACCCTACTCTGTGGTGGTCATATGCAATTATCTCTGACCCTGACTTTCAGCTTCTGTCCATGGTGTTTGGCACTTTAGACCAGACTCTGTCAGCAGCAGCCCATGGTTCTGCTGACCTTTCATGGTCATTCCTCAGCTTGGGTTTATTGCCCCTATCTCCAGGCACATAAGAGACACCAGGACAATCAGCTTGTCACCCCAGGCTGATTCCATCACTGCAGGGAGAGTCTTTCCAGCCAGCTACCACTCCCCTCAAGATCTCAAGGTGCCCTTCAATGCCTTGGTCACACACAGAGCAAGCTGACCCATGATACAGTCATCTCAGGCAAACCTAAAGTTGAACTCATCTCACGTGTCAGAGAAAAAAAGGGATATTTATTCATAATTTTTTTCCAGGGCTGGTCTAGAGCTACCCAAACCAAAGCAGATCTAGTACTCATGCAGAAGCATAACGTCATCCATTTACATCTTCTCTTTGCTGTGTTTTATCCTGAAGCTGGGAAAAGCAGTGCTGTATTTCTTTCAAGTCCTTCATGCTATTTTTCAATGCCTACCACAGCTGAATGACACAAATTCTCCCATCACTGGCAGTCCCAATGAACCAACTAGAGACACAGCAAATGGGCCCAAAATTTCCCGCAATGTAAATCAAGCCACCCCACTGACGTCAGCTGGACTATGCTGGGGTAGGATCTCTTACTGAGAGACTGGTTCAGAATACCAGTGCTCTCACAATCACAATACATGATTTGTGTCCACTAACATCTAGACAGATATGGATATCAGCACGTGCAAATATCAAATTACTGTTTCCCCAGATAGAAATACTCAGAGGAGCACTGTGCATTTTGGTACACACCCAGTACTGCGAGTTTTTGTTGATGTATACACATGTGTCTGTACCTTAATTTTAGCACAGGGCACAGACTGTTCTCCATCTGGAAAAGCAGAGTGGATGTCTCCTGAAAAAGAGATGCCCCATCTTGACAATGAGAAAGGGGTTTTTGTGCTGGAATAATGGAGAGAAATTCTGCCTTGAGATATACAGAAAAGCCTTTTGGCTTTGGTAGCTAGGAATACCTCATGCTAACAGACCATTGAATCAATCATGGATGTAGTATATGCTCGTTTTCTTCAACCTGGCATTTCAGGGGCTCTGGATGTTTTGTTGGTTAATAAAGCTGAATGCAAGGTTCACCTTCAAGTTTGCAGGATCTCCAACTGGTTCAATTCCTTTCCTCTAACTGATGTCTGATTTTTACAGAGCTTGCAAACAATGGCTGGCTTTAAAACCTTAACTAGAAGTCAGATTTTTTTTTAAGTCTTCCAGAAGATTCCAAGCTCCTTGAAAATTTCAGTTGTAAAGGAAATTACATGTGTGTGCACACATATGTAGGCACAAAACCAAATAAACCCTATTTATTCAGAGGACCAAATTTTAAAAAAACCCCAAAACACACTTTTGGGCAGCTCAGACATCCCTGATGATTCAGGCTTTTATTCGAGTCAGAGATTAGAAAATAAAACCAGATGAAGGAGGGATATTATGCCACATGAATTCACAACAGTGTTTCTACCATGTCTTCTCAAAAGTCTGGGCTTTAGCCTCTTTGGGAACAGGAACTGGGGTAAAAAGACCCCAGCTGAGTTCAGCTGACCAAGCCCTCTGTTCTCCTTGTGAGAACAGTACAGCAACAGCAATGATGTCCTACGATTACTGCCACAAGACACTCAGCCCTGCAGTCACGGTCTTCTGACTCCCATAGCAGCTGTCCCCAGTGGGTAATGAGTCCTAATTGGCAGGTAACGAGAAGGGAAACAGGCCTTGGAAAGAGAGAAGGGGAAATGTGGCCTCTGCCATCTGGAAAGCTGGTCACTCAAAACAAAGACCTGCAACAGGAAACCACTTCTATCAACACGGTTGACAGCCTGAGACAGAAGCCAAATGTCTTTAGTTTTAAGCAGGGCCAAACTCAGTAAAGCAGATGGAAGAGGGATGAAAACAAAATGGAAGAGCTTTCACTCCTCATGCAGGAGAGGATACACCTCAGGTTTCCAGAGACACATGAGGCACTCAGGATCTCATTAGGTTTTTACAGTACCTGAGCAGAGGATGGACATGCTTCCTGTCCCACTATCTCCCCCCTCCCTTTCACCCACCCTCTGGCACTAGCTTATCCTTTTCAGTGGCAACTGAGAAAGAAAACTGATAGCAACACTATTCACTTTAGGCATTGGTCCAAGAGCACTTTGCTTCCCCACACCAAATGTGATGGTGATTCAATCCAAGCTGAAAAATTTGGGCTTCTCTTGAAGCTTCAGAAGAGGATCATGGCAAGCAGATTGTTGTTCTTGGTGGTATTAGTCTACCTAGTTGGCATGAACCATGCTAATGGTCCCTATTGGTCCCACAGGTACACATACTGTGAGAAAAACTTCCAACTGAGGCACTCTGTAAGACTTTCAGAACTATTTGAAATGACAGAAGAATGATGTCATGTGAATTCTGGGGATGTGTGGGGAAAATACGGGACCATGCTGTGTAGCACATAGCTCAGGAGCTGAGAAAGAGTGATCCAATACCTTGAGGAACCAGGAGGGATTTACTGGTAGGAACATAATTCTCCTGTGTAAATTTCGTCTTCTGGCTTGCATGTAAATTTAATGTATCCTTCTAAAAACACCATTCCCATAACATGGACACCTTTCATCTAACTTTACGTACCACCGCACCTAAATTAGGAGTAGAGTTTTGTAGCAGCTCTCATCCAACATAAAAGGCAAAGGTTGGGCTCTGGAGGATGATTCAGTCCATTCTAAATAATTGCCCCCACTGCAGGAGCCTTCATTGACTAGTGGGAAAAGCTTAGCAGACTAGACCTTAATTCTTGATACCTCTCCACATTGTGGGGAGAATATCTTTGTATCTACAAATAGCTTTCAAGCTGTTGGCTTAGATGGAAAAATCCTTCCTTAGTAAAACACCACTGGCATTATTTGGTATATCCCAATGTCTCCCAGTTTAGAAGGCTGGCCAGCTGGAGGACAAAATGATGCAGTCCCTTGTCAAGAAAGACAGCAATTCGATGGCCAAGAGCGACATCTGGTCTTAAACTGCCCTCAGGAAAACGTATTCTTGACCGTGTCTCACACTAATCGGTGTCCTTGCTAACCAACAACTTGCTCAGCCCTTCTGCAGGGAAGAAAGTGCTTTGAGGACTGCAGTGCCTGAATGTGGGTTTATATATATGCAATAATATATGCTAGCAAAAGCCAGAATCCATGCAATTTTCATTCCAGAAATTCTCTGCTGAAAATAAACCAATGATCCCTTACCTTCCTTTCTGCCTCCAAAACAGACAGTGGTTATCTACAGATCATGATTAATGTGTTCCTCACTAATGCTGTGGCAAGTTGATCTCAACTATTCCTGGCAATGGGGCAACTGAGATAGTACTATTAGAATCCAGATGGTTTCCTCCCCAGGGGCAGGTAGGAACTTTCATCTTTGGGCTTTCTCCTGGTATTTGGGTTTAAAGTCAACAGCTTTTAGGAAAACAGACAAAAGCATCCCCATCCAGGTCTTCTGGGCATGCAGCTCAGTCTGTCACTAGTGGAGTGAGGGGAACCAGCCTGGAGATCATGAGCTCATGTCCTGCCTGGGTTAGGGAGGAATCCTCAAGGAGACACTGAATGGCATCCACCCATTTTGATTTTTGGCTTTTCGCAGGACAGAAATAACACTAAGCAACTGCACAGACTCATCTGGGTCCCAGATAGACTTGCCTGCTCCCTTTACACCAACCTCTCAGGCCCAGACATGCACAATGCTTTTCCACACCAATATCCAGGGGCTTCTAAAAGAGAGGATGGCAAGTAACTATGAGCTATTTAAAAAGATGCTACCCATTCCCTATCATCCCACACATTGACTCCTGGTGAGCACAAAAGGTTAAGTGAACTTGGCACGTGTGAACTTGGACCTGGAAGGAGTTAGGAGTCTGCAACAAAACTTAAAGACAAGCGAGCTGCCTGGATAGGACTGTGTTCCAAGAGGCTGTATACGGTTCCCCAGCACCAGGACAGGACACCGAGTTTCTCGCCTGATTCTGGGAAGATATCCTGCTGTGCTGGAGACATTTCAGCTCAATGCTGATTCCTGTGCTTTAAAGGGCAACATCCTGCTTGAAATACACAATCTTAAGAGTCTTGCCTTTGGCCCTGGCATGCATGAGTCCTAGTCAGCACAGGGATCTGATATCTATCCAGAAGCAAAAATCTAGGCTGAGACAATCACAGTGCTGTCTCTAGGGAAAAAGGGTGATTCTAATTTCTGGGCCCAAATTTGCCCCCTCCCTCCCCTTGAGTCATGCACTAATGGCAGAGACAGGCAGTTTTATCCCATTACAGGACATGAATGCAGCAGCACCGCCAGGCACTGTAAGAGACTGTCCAGCCCCTGATGCAGCTGGGAACAGAGAACCGTGGAAGGGAAGAGCTTGGTGAGCTTGGTGGGAGGGGAGAGAGAAAGGAAGAACAGTGATGAGGAGCACTACGAGAAGGGAAAAAGGCCATAAAGCTGGTGAAGAGATGAATCAAAAGACGACAGATCAATGTATCAAGGGAAGATGAATACTGTGTAGACATGCAGCTCAAGAGAACAGCTAGGAACTGGAATCTCTTCTCTTCTCTGACACAGACCATGCCAATGAGCACCTTCCTTCACTGTTCAGAATGTAAAATTCTGGATTAAAGAGTATGCAAAATTGGCCAGCATGGGAGAGCTCAACCTCCTTTGGAAATGCTAATCAGAAGGAGATGTGGAGCAGAAAAATGAGTAAATAAACAGAGAGTGCAGACAAATAAACGGAGGGTGCAGCAAAGAAAGTTTTCATTTGGGTTTTGACACTATGCCCTGAATCCTCAGTATCTTTGTGTCCTGAGGAGGCAAAGGATTTGTCACAGCTGTATGTTCGCTGCTCCCTTCTGGTTCCACTTAGCCACATGTGAGCATGCACGTGTGTGCAAGAGGTGGAGCTGTGGACAAATCTTCACCCTGCACTTTTCTCAATTGGAAACAAATGAACACTCTCCATTTTCCATACACTGGTTTTATAACAGTTTGAAATTAGACTGATGAGGTGTTTCCTTGCCAGCACCATCTATCTTGGTCTAATTACACAGGCTGTGCTAATTGCAGGAGCCAACCTGTAGAACTACAGCATTCCTCTTCTGTGCTTCTAGAGGGAAACATATGGGGGAACGCACGCTCCTGCTCAGTCTGTATCTCCCTCCTGCTCTCTCTTGCCTGGGTGATTACACTCCTGAAATGATAATTGAAGGACTGCAAAGAGAATGGGACCTGGCAGAGAAAGAGTGTTCCAGGCTCTGGAGAAGAGCCATGGGTCTGGAGCCTGGGTAACAGAATGCAGAGCGAAGAGCTAGATGGAGAGAATCCGGTAATCCAGCAAACAGCAGTTTGTGCAACACTTTTCTCCCTGGTGGTGAAGTGACCGGGAAGGTGTTCCCTTCTTTGTTTAGATAATATAGTTTGAAACACTAGGGTCAGTGAGTTGCACAGATACATCCAACCCCTGCAGAGCTGCCACCAGAGGTAAAGTAGGATTAGGACCTTGTCTCTTACAGTAAGTGACACCATCAAGGACATATAGCAAGCCTAGCCAAGGCAAGAGCCTTAATACATATCCAAATGTGAAGTTAGTGTTGTGACAGGGGATCCAGCCTGCCTCCTCCAACATGTCTAGCACCTGCATGGTATGCAGACAGATGGACTTCAGGTCTATCCTTAGTTCCCTCCTTGACACTGCAGAGGAGAAAGGTGTCTTCACCAGTCTGGGATGTGTGGGACTTGATGGAAAACGATGGTTCCACTCTGAAAGCATGACACATGGAACTCCTGCTAAGACAAATAATAACTGAATGGAGGAACAGCTGAGAAATACCATGAGCCTTCAAGCAACCTCCAGAGCTTGTGGCCTTAAAATGCAGCTGGGGCAGAAGAAGGGGAAGGAACACTACCAAGAACTGTCTTTCATTCCTTTCCCCAAGCACCTGAGACTATTCTCTACGGGAAACAGGGCATGGGGCTGGGTAGACTTTTGGTCTGACTGTGTTTGGCTTTTCTAAGTTCTTGCAGAGCAGGAATGATTGCTGTCTTGCTGGAAAATGTGAGTTTGTAAGATCAAAGTTACCTTGATACAGAGGTGGTACCTTGATATAGGAGTGGCTATGTAGATCTATAGATGGAAAGTCCTCACTTTTGTCACCTTTTTCTATACCTGGACACAATGACTGTATTTACGCTGGCAAAAGAAACCAAACCAGGGCTGTTTCTCTACTGCTGTAATTCCTGCCCTGTTGCAGGACATTCCCCATCCTGGGGCTGTGTATGATTGTCCACATCCCTGCGACAGGCAGGGAAGGAACATGTTTTATTAGATCAGGTTATTCACAGCCCCATACAACCTGACTTTGAACACTCCTAATGATGGAGCATCCACAACTTCTCTGGATTCTGGAACCTGTTTCAGTATTTCACCATCCTCATAATAAAAAATTTCTTCCTTATGTCCTATTTAAATCTACCCTCTCTCATTTTAAAACCATTGTCCCTTGCTCTGTCACGACAGGTCCTGGTCATCTTCAGGACCACTCCTGGTGAGCAATACTGAGGGTCTCACCAGGCCTGGCTCACTCACAGTCCCTCTGTTCATCTCAGCACCCTGGAGCATTCCTGCATCTTCTGGAGGAGATCCAGGGCTTGTTTGCTAGTGGCCACTCTTCTGCTCTTCTGGAGATCCCAGGGTGGGAAATAGCTGGTGACCTGTACCTCTGCTCCCCTCTCTCTTCAGAGAAGAGACCATGCCCATACAGCAAAGGGATGGAGGAATTTCCCTGGCTTGTGCCTTTGTTCCTGCAGCTCCCATCTGCAGCCAGCCAACACAGCAGGATGCTTTGAGACATTTGCTGCCATCTATAGCCAATAATAAATAGTGCAAAAGCAGGCAGAGAGCCGGGGTCTGTCTGCTGAATTGACTGCCTCTCCACAGGGGCACTTCTCTCGCATGGGGGGTCAGGGCTGGCCGCACGGATGGGTGCAGGGAGGCAGGGTGGTGCTGTCTGAGAGACTGTAGTAATCCTGCCCCACCAACTCTGAGTCCACCAATAATAACTGTTAAGTGCAAAGACAAGAAATACAGGGATTATCTGTGGTAATCTAGGGCTGTGAATGATGTTGCACAGCTGCCCTGCAGGGAGACAGATAAACACACACACGCACACACACACACACACACACTTAAAGGGCTTTGGAGAACACTTCTGCCCCTTCATCTTGGTGTCGCTCCCTCTCTCTTTTCCCTTTTACAGGCTGGTGCCTCCAGAGCAGATGCCTGGAGAACAGCCAGCTCTGATTTTGGGACTGCCATTGCATCATCATCTCCCAAACCTCAGAGAACTATTTCAAATGTACAAGAAAGGTTTGAAGGTGGTGATTTTGTCTTGGCAGGCTTGGCATTAGATCATATATCATCTCTACACTCACTCTGGTTTCCTACCAGATCAGCTGCAGTCGCTGCTGTAGCACAGCCCTGTTTTCTGTGTTCTGGTAGTAGCTTCAGAAATGCAGATGCTTGATCTGCCCTGGCTTTTTGGGACTGTCACAGGCCACATACACAGTTTTAGGGGTCCTGGGAGATTCGTGAGATTGCTGGTTGTTCTGAACATCTTGCACCTTTGCAGCAGCCATTTAGCAAGTTTTGCTTTCTCCCTTTGACCTGTGCAACAAAAAGGGGGACAAAAAGTAGAACCTTGATGGTTTTCTCTGACAGCATGGTGGACACAACCAGGCTCTGGGGATGTACCTCTGGGAACACTGACAATCTGGATCTTCTAGCAAAGCCCCTCTGAACACTAGGCTGTACCCCTCAAGTCAAAGCGCAGAGCTGAAGCACCTCTTTCTCCCCACAACCCTGCATGCAGATGAAGCTTGCTGAAGGTTTGATGTCTGCTGATAGTGGTGTGCATCTGCCCAAGATCCCACAGGTTGCTTATGATAAAGCAATAATGCACAGTGAGTAAGAACCTTACCATGGCCCCAGTGACCATGGAACCCCTTTCTGCTTGCAAGATGAAGCAGAGCCTCTGTTGTGCTGCAGCCACCATCCGTGTCCTAAACTGCTCAGAAGGCCTTTGTGTATTCTGTGTTTCACAATACAGGGGACAGAAAAACTGTCAGTTCTCATGTGCATTGCTTACCCGCTCTTGGACCATGTGTCTCCCAGCTGCATGTGGTCTGGGAGTCACCATGCCACATTTCAGCCAGTCCTGGGGCTTTACGGCCAGTAAGACCTTCTTCCTAGACAACCCCGTTGTGTTAATTCCTTTCCCCCATGACAACAGGATCTCACACGCCAGAGTCCTGCTTCCTGCTCCATTACTGGGCTTGAGCAGTCACCTGCAGGTGGGGAAGCTGCTGGCTACATGCATGTATCTGCTTCAGGGACAGAGAGGGAGCCTACAGGGGATCATGGCTGGTGGTTGAGGCATTGTGACACCAGGTACTTTCACCACTGCAAAAAGTGTGGAACTATTAATTCACCCTGCTAGTGCAAAACCCAGAGAGGAACAAAGACTGTGTTGCAACACATGGCTGATGCAAAGGGTGTTTTGATGAGCACACACCATGCAGGGAGCCCTTCCTTTCTGGGCTGGTGTAGAGGAACCCCAAGAATGACGCATGGCATCAGCACGAGAGAGACACTCACTGGGTGGGATCTCCACCAGACTAACTGGAGGAAAACATTTAGGGTAAACCACACATTTTTAGGACAGGATTCCTTTGATCTACTTTATATATCTCTTTATGTGCAGTGAGCCCTCTGCATAGATTATGTGCCTGTGTGCACATGTGGGTGTAAACAGCGTGTTTGAGAACATGAGCTCTCTACCAGCAAATGCAGTTTGCATGCAGTGCAACCAGAATCACCACAGGCTTTCTAGCTTCCTCTCCTGGTACTATCACTTGTGCGCACGTGGGCTCAGTGCATGGAAGGTTAGCAGGGAGGCAATGGAGTGATGGGTGACCAGAGACACAGATCTACAGCCCATGCTGTGAGTTAGGGCTCTTCTTCAATCCCTGTGAGAGCCCAGGCAATGCATCTGACTTTCCAAGGACATGGTCTTCTCCTTAAGTACACCCCCCCAACAAAAACCACAGCTGTGAATTTCATCAAAGTACCATACAGAAAACAGGAACTCAACTGACAGATTACAGCACCTTTCTTACCACCACACAAGTATCACCATCACTTAACAGATCAAATTTGTCTTCCTCTTTCAGTGAGTCATTTCATCCCCATTCAGATATCCGCCTGCTCTCTGCCTATACAGGCCACCACTACCTACTCATCCTTCGCAGAGGACATGCCACCCATCCCACCTTCTACTTGGGCTGGACTGTGCTTGAAGTGTGAACACTCTCTCCCTTCTCCTGCAAGGCAGAAACCTGAAGCACTGGATGCTTTATGCTCATCCTCCATCCTTTTTCCTTCCTTCTTGCCCAAGAGTCATCAGATAAAGCTAATAACACAGCCTTAACCTAACAGGAAGATGTTTATGCTTTCAGGGCTGTTTGCACCTCCTCTCTCTCAGAGCTGTCACCTCTCAGTATTACATCCTGTTCCCAAGTACTTAGTGCAGCTAAGTCAGAGGATCCCTGGGGCAGATTGCGTGCAACTTATGGATACAGGGACATAGGCATAGCAGGAGGTCCCTCCAGAAGACACTCCTACCCCCATTTCAGCCATATTGCACAGCTCTTCATAGCAGGTGGAAAGCCTTCTCCATCACATACCTGCTTTTCACACACTGGGGACTTTGTAGAGCTGTATGCCCAGACCACTAGGTACAGGCGCTCGTCTGAGAGGGTTTCAATGTCCTGCTGAGTCTCAGTGTCTGGACGTTTGTGTCCTGACATTTTTTAGCCTGCCTGCATCAACGCATCACTCAAGATGTATGCACCCCCCCATGCCCAAAACAAGTTCCTGGTGCAAATGCCACTGTGCATGCACATGCTGAGCAAGCATGGGGCTGCCTGTGAGCATCTGGGAGCTGCACAGGCCAGTGTGTGGTGCCTCCCTCCCTCCTTCCTGGAGAGGCAGGAGAAAGCATTCCCATTGCGGATGGCCACTGTTAATGGCCCAGGAATCCTCAATGCAGCTGCTTGTTCTGGCACCAGCACAGCAAAGCAAGGTCCTGAAGTCAGTTGAACCGCATCGGCTTCCCTGCCAGGGTCAGATTTCAGAGGTATGTGATTGGGGATGCCCCCACTGGATGTTTCCAGCACCTGGCCTCAGCCCCCTTCCCCGAGCTTGCCATCACTCCTGCTGGAGGGAAACCTAAGCCTTTTCAATACGGGCGGGAGAACACGGCTGCCAGGAAAGTGATTTACAGCCCTGTGAAATCCCATCACTCAGCCAGCCTACGAGGCAACAGTGCTGCCATTGTGACAGCCAGCTTGGTGATAGCAGAGGACCTCTGGGCCACACCATCTTCCCTCTGCTTCCTTCTTTCCCTTCCTCTCCCCAAACCCTGGTCTTATGGCCATGTGACCCTCTGATATCTCAGGGACTTATGCAGCAAAGCACATAAATAAGGTCCATGGACTGGCTGAGTCTCTCAGAGCCAGTGTGTCTAATGTGGCACCATAGAGCTTAATGTCAGAAAAACAGAGGAGCTGAAACCAGGATGGGGTGGCAGGTTTACCTCCACAGCACCAAGAACACACCATGTCCTTCCAAATCAGTTCAGCCCACCTGTGGGGAAGTCTGTGTCAAGAACATAGCTGGTGGAACAAAATGGGCTCCTCCACAGGACCACTAAGTCCTCTTCAGAGCATGCTGTGGCAGCGAGCCCCACACATCAATATCTGCTGTGTGAACTTCTGCATGCCTAGCTTCAAATCATCACTGTGGGGCAGGATAGTAATACCCATGCCTCACATCTTGAAGGAGCCAAAAGGTATTTGTTGATGCCCTCTTTCTGCTCTGCCTTCTGAAGCATCCAGGTGTACCTGGATTGCTAACTTGGCTCAGTCACACTATTTCTTCCAGGTGAAATAAATTTGGGGTATTTACTTCAGAAAATCAAACAGACCTAAGTGACAGATCAAGGCACAGCACGGAATGTGGTGGGAAAGGGCATAGCTCTGAAGGACCATCTAGATTGTTGGCAGCCAGGGTGTTTCCAGAGCCTACACGCAACTTTGAAAACAGAGGTGCCCTGGCTGCCTAGGGAAAAGAAGCACTTGCCCAAGAACCCCCAGTAAATGTATGGTAAAGCCAGCTACAGAAATCAGCTTCGTCCATCTTATACCACCAGCCTGTCTTGATGATCAGCGAAGCCCTGCACAAGTTCTGGTAAAGTTGGAAAACTTGATGCGAAATACTGCGGATGCTAAAAGGAAAGGCTGGAGAGATTAAAAAAAAACAAATAAAAAAGCCACTCAGGTCTGGTATGTCCATGGGAAAAATGTCTTGCTTAGGAAGTCCCTGAACTTTGTATGGTTTGGGTATTGAAAGGAAGCACTGCATTATGTTTGACCTGTTGTATGTTTCCAAAGCCATCTGCTCTTGGCCACCTACAGAGAGGAGTCAGGAACATTTGCTGAGCTGTAGGGCTGTTCTTCATAAAAAAAGCTGTGCGGATCAGTTGTTCTGCCTGCTGCCCTCTCAGCTATGAGTGTTCCCTCTTCAGAGATGTGGAGCAAATGTATCCAGAGTACTTCACCAGTACAGCAGGTCAGGCAATTACTGTGTTTTCTCTGTGTTTTGGGAGGCCCCCAGGAGGGCTGGGTGGTGGAGTGCTGGATGCAGTGTGAACACAGTGAGGACATGAATAGGGTTTCCTCCTTCCTACTTCAGCCATTGGAAGTACCTGAAAACTATCTGAAAGTATCTGAGAGATGTCTCATCCGAGCTAGTCTCTGCAGGCTGTTTTCAGCCAGCTGAGAAAAATCAGTGCTGGATGAGGACAGTTCAATTTCAGTATGGTTTTGACAGCTGGCTATTCCCTTCATGGCCTGTGGATGTGTGGGCTGGAGTCACCAGCCCAGAGAGAGGTGCTTATCTTTCTGACATCCAGAGAAAGGAAAAGTGCCTCAGTTTGGAAGATCGTAGTCCTTTCTTCCTTTCCACCTCCTCTCACTTCTGGAGGGAAACCCTTAGGGATGAACCACAGACTGATGGAAAGACACTGATGCATGTGCCCATCGCAGCCAAAAGGGGAGGGGGGAGGTATTTGTGCAGACAAAGGACCAAATCATTTTGCAATTAAATGAGACAGGACTCCTACCAGACACAAGCCTGGGGTGGTCCTCATGGTCTTGCATCTTCCCTGCTGTGGCTACCAACTGGACCTGCTCTGGTGGGCTGGTGTTTCAGGTCCCCACACCACTGCCTGTGCCGATTACTGACACGTGCACCTCTTACTTAACCACGTATCAGATACACAGCAAATCTGTCCAGTGAGTCAGGTTTGGTTCGAACCATTAACTTTGTTCTAATGGCTGGGCTGTCCACATTTCTGTGGGAGCATTCGTGTCTAAAGAAAACATTTCCCTGGGGGTTTGAGAGTGTATTTCAGCATTAAACTATGGCAGACTCTCTGCAATCATATTGCTTCCTTCTTCTGCCCTGCCCTCCCTGCCCTTGAGGGCCCACAGAGCAGATCAATCCTGCTTCATAAATATTTTACCAGCTACTTAAATATGCACCAAAGAGACTTTTCAACACAGATCAGAATCCTGCCATCAGAAAATGATGCTGTGCCACCAGTGACACCCAGACAAAGACCCTGCTATGCCACCAGGAGAGCAAGACCCAGCATCTCCTTGGTCAGGGGATCCCCTTCTAATGTGGTCCCTTGAACCTTTGTCAGGAGATTTAGCCCAGCTCCTTTCTGTTGAAAGGGGAAAACATGAAGAGCCTATGGGGAGGGGTTCAGGGAAGCTGTCCATCCAGTTGATGCTGTGTGTCCTCCACTCCTCATCACTTGAGAGGGTTTCAAGAGCATTGCTCCATCCTTTCTCCAGCCACTGCCTCTAAGAGATCCTGGATCCCATGTGGCAGGTGTAAATGGAGAAAGGACCAGGCAGAGGCACAGCCACAGGCTGAGGGGACTGCATTCATCCTGGGGCATCCTGTTTAAGGGTTCAGCCTCCCCACAACATCCATGTCCTAGACATGCCCTGTCCTTGCTCTGCTCATGTCCTTGTCCTTGCTGTATTCATGTCCCCTCATGTGTGAGAGGGAGGGAACGTGCTTGAGCTGCGTCTCCTAAATTGGGAGTCCTATCACCACCGACTAATTTCTTTTTCTGCCTACGGTATATTGGGGGACAGATCTGACGTCCCACTAAGAGCAGTTGTATCTTTTCCATTGGCTCACAACTGCAAGCAGAAGAGGCCCCTCTCAGCCCCTACTCCAGCCTTCTCAGTGACAGAGGAGCATCACTGCCCTCGTCTTTGAAGGAGGCTGTAGGATAAGGAGGAAAAGATACAGTTTGGAGCATGAAGCCTGTCAAACTAAGCCTTTCCTATTGAGCCCATCATGGGATATTTTGGGCCCTGGGACTGATGAAGCTCTGCATGAACTTGAGACCAAAATACCTGTTTTTTGCTGAGCACGCTTATTTCCCTGATCCTACCTCAACGCCTGATATGCCGTGTGAGCTGAACACTGATAATGGGACCTTGGGGTACATGCTGTGTACCTGCACTCAGTACCTCTTGTAGCAGGCTTGCTTTGCGTAATTCTAAATTGCTCAATAAGTGCTTCATGAGCAAGTAAGAAAACCCAAGGGTTTTGAAGGCTGCAGACTTGCTGGGACAGCATTTACCCCACTTCCTCCTGCAGCTGCCACAGGCCATGGCGCAGAGCTGGTGTGGGTCTGAATTTTAAAGAGTGTAGCATAAAAATAGCACTGCTGCAAGTTTTACTGACCTGATGACTTTTACAAGAAAATAATAAGCTCCTTCCTGCAAGATAGACAGAAATACGCTGTCAGATGCCTGCCTTTATTTCCCACCCTTATGGGTATTAGCAAATGTATCTGTCTCTTTCCAGTCTTCCACCTCTTTTAGGTGCTTTGCACTATTAGATAAACCCGCTGTAGAAAGAAAGGAAATAGATTAAAAATTGATCTGCTCTACCTCCTGGGAGTTCTGTGAAAGGTAGCATCCCAAAATTTCCTAGGTAAAACAGCAGCAAGGAGAAACAATAACCCTTAAGAAGGAGGAAAAGAGCAGTGGGAATATTAATTAAACTGAAAAGATATGTAGCTCGTGCTTCCTATTTACTTATCTAGTACATAACCAGGCAGATGTTAGATGGGACTACTCAGAAGCAAGGCAGGTGCTATTTCCAAAAACCACTGATGACTGAGAGAACAAAGCTAGTACCAGTTCAGAGGAGAATGGTTCTCCCAGTCATGTGGATTCATACACAGGTGACAGTGGCCCACAGTTTTTAGAAAATATCTGATGTTTCAGGGGTCTGAAGCTGCAGCACTTTCAGAAGGCTTTATTCTGCAGATCCACTTCTATGTCTGGACAATGCAGATCAGCTAAACCTGGAAATCAGGTCTGCATTCAGAGGATACAGATTTCCTCAAGTATCACCCGCTTTGAGCACAAACAGAAGGTGGCCCTGGTCACTGCTGTGTTCAGGCACCAGATTCCCACGTGCCTGCGCTCTGCAGTGACATTATGCGCCTACCCAGAAAGTCAGAACATGAAGCAGATACAAACATGCCATAAAGCACCACCAATACAGTAAACACAGTGAAGATTACACAGACAGATTTGGCTGGCCTGCATTAGCTATTTTGCAGGGCTTCAGTGATGCAAAGCAGCTGTCAGATGGGTCATTCCCATGGACAACCGTCTCATATTAGCCCAGCGTTGCACTTGGGTCCAGGCGTACTTGGGAATTGCTCCACGGATTGCACCCTCCATGCACATACATGGATTCAGGGACTCTGAGGTATACTTCAAGGTACTGGCATGCTGTGCAAGTGCCTGGAAGCCACGGACTATGAATAAGAAACCCATTGAACAGAAGCCAGCTGTGGAGAATGTAATTACACAGTTAAAACTCGATGACCACTGGCACTTGCATAACAAAGGAAACACAGAGGGCTGGAGGCAAATTGCTTTTGTTCTGCTTGAGAAAGGAAGGTTTTGTTGACAGCCCAGATATCGGCTTTCAGACAAGAATATTTAGAAAGAGCCACACAACGTTTTACTCCATTAGATAGCTCTACTCAGGCTGACAGGGCTTCCCTGTCCTAGAGGACTGCCACTCGGTGATGGGGCCATTAAAATAGCAAGACAGCTCATCTTACCCTCCAATCATCACCATCATCTGCAAAAAACCCCAACTTTCAGAAACACATTAAAAATGTAGTGAATCATTTAGGACATGTTGGTTGCTTCTTCCTCTCCTTCCCTGAAAGACAATTGTGTGCAGAGGGGATTGTCTTGGGGTTTTGAAGATCCTGATGAGGTTTCTGCAATATATCCCTCTGTTGGGAAGTTGCCTTGGAGAAGGAAAGTAAAATAAACAGGTCTTGGGTGCAGAGAGGAAAGTGGAGGCTGTAGGCTGGGTGGTCTTTGGAAAAATCATGTCACGACTGAATTGTTAGGTCTTGTGAGAAGGAGTGTCCATTTTGTCATAGAATCACAGAATGGTTTGGGTTGGAAGGGAGCTTAAAGATCGCTCATTCCAACCCCCTGCCATGGGCAGGGACACCTCCCACTAGCCAGATTGCTCCAAACCCCATCCAACCTGGCCTTAAATACTGCCACGGATGGGGCAGCCACAGCTTCTCTGGGCAAACCTTCCCTTCCCAAAAGGCAACAACTTCTTCTTAAGATCTCATTTAAATCTACATTATATTTAACCTAAATCTAATCTTAATTTTCTTAATTATATGTAAAATAAGCTTGGTTGTAATTGCTTTGGTGAGGTGCTGGATCTGTTTTAGAAACTCTCAGTCACAGACAGTCTCTCTCATTTCACGAGGAAGTGTTTTTCCCTGCCCAACTATTCTGTGTTAGAAAGCTTCTCCTGACATTCAATGTGATTTCCTTTGCATTAATCTGAGGTCATTAAATCCTGTCCCTTAGGGACATGGGGAACATTTTTTTAATCTTCGTTCCTTTATGTAGAAGCCTTTCATGTTTTGGAAGGCTGTAATCATGTGTCTCCTTGATCTTCTCTACACTAGATATCTCTCTCCCATGTCAGAGATCATGAGGTCTGTGTTGCTCTTGGCCATCTCAGAACATCCAGGCTGACAGGGCTTGGCCACCCTTATGGGGCTGCCAGAGTGGGACAAAGGCATCTCACTGGATATATGAGAAACCATTATTCCTGGACTCTGTTATCTAAGAATGACAAGACTGCTCAGCAAGAATGAACAAAAGGGGTACTTATGGCAGATGCATAACCTTTGAGCCAAAAATCTTCTAATGTGTCCTCAACAACTTGATGGAGACTGTGCTGACAGGTAGGTAGATACAGGCTAAGCACATCACAGTGTGGGGAGCCCTCTTAAGCCCACTGGGTCTTTCTAGGGAGGGAGAAGAATGTTTCTTAATAGCATTGGCTGTGCTTGGCTGCAAGACCTGGAGAGCGACAAAGCAGCTGTGGGACATCTGTTAAAAGTGGGGCGGCAGCAGGTTTGAGACACTCATGCAAAATGTAGTTAGATTCATCACTGCAAGATGTTGTGGCACGGAGGACTTGCAATGATTGAAGGCATGCGCAAACCAGACTTTCTTATGGGAGGGTGATCCACTGAGGGTATTCAATGCAAGGACCCCAGTGCTAGCTCACAAGTTGGATGTATCAATGGAGTGGACTAGTCTTTAATTTTCTCCCATGGGCAAAGTATTTTTCTTCTTTAAAGAGTTCTGGAATTTGCTAGAGTCTTTGAACTCTCAGGACTACATCACATTAAATCCTCTGCTTTTGCTGCCTGGGAGTTGGCAGGTGTCTGACCTTTGCCTTAAGGAACTGCAAAACTGTGCTTGGTCGTGATACCCTTGACCTTGAATTCTAACATCCTGCCTTTGATTCTGGCCAGCACCACCTGCATCAGATGAAGGTGAAGGAAATTTTGTGGCACATAGATATTAAACAGTCTTCCACTGGATGAAAATTCTTGGCCTTTATTTGAAACAGACTCGTTTATGTGCTGAAGAATTATAGTCTATCCCAAAAATGTTATTAATGGTATATTAATGGTACTTCTATCCATTTTTATGTCCATACATTAATTATTCTCTACCTCTGGTCATAATGCAGTCTTATGGCAAAGACTTTCGCACATGAAATGTGAATTTGCACGGTAAAAAATAGCATGAGGGATGGTTATTTTACCCAAAGGCTAACAGAGGTTACACTTCCTAAACATACTGAAATTTCATACATTTTTTCATGAGAAATAAGACAGGAGACAGGTTTGGAGGAAACAAATTAATACCCTGCACAACCTCAGCTTATTCTGCTCAGTAGACCGGGAGAATGAAATAATATCCATGAGCACTCAGATGCAGGGGGAGAAGGAAGATAGTTATTTCGGAACGGCTGCTGAAACCACTCTGTCGTGCACAGTTCCCGTTTTAATGATCTCTCAAATTGATTAGCTCTTATTTTTCTACACCCCTCCTCCCTCCCACCCTGGGTTGATTTGCGGCAGAGGCAATGGGAAAGCAGAAAGCTATCCAGCCCCCATGTTCATTTTCCCCTCAGATCATCCACTACTGCTCTGCTAGCATCATCCACCTTTGAACAGGAGTTGGCATAGCCAAAGTGCCCATGAGAAGCACATCTCTGTATATGTGCTCTCCTCCGTGCTGAGGATCCTTCAGAACTGAAAACAAAGATCCCCCCTCTGAAATAAGACACTGAATTCACACAATAGATCTTGCAGGGGGAGGACAAGATGATGTTGGTTTTGGCTGCTTGCCTACAACAAAAGCAGCCACCACTCTAAAACCGATAGATCTCTATTAGTGACTCCTGTGGGAGGCACAGGCTAGAGATTTACATTAGTATTCGTAGGACAAACACATTTTGAGGCCACAGATAAAAGTCTGCTGCTGTTGTGCTTATCTTTCCACAGGCTCGCAGCAAAACATATCTCTCCTCTGAGGAACTTATGGCTCAGGGCCCAGAAATTAAGGTGTAAAGTTGTTTGGGTGATAACTTCCTCAGATTTCAGCTTGTATCTAGATAGACTGAAAGCCAAGCCTAAAGAAAAAAGTTGGGCAAAGGACAGAAGAACCAAAAAAAGAAGGAGCTTCTCAAAGTCACCTCAGGGTGATTGACACATCCAGGAACAGCACACAGGTTATTCTGCTGCAGAGCCATCTACCATCCTCAGCCATATAAATGTTAAACATCTAACACTGTGTGCTGTTCAAAGCTCTTTCTATAGACCACACCACCTTACACCTCTCACCACCTTACATGGGGTGAGAGGAGAGGTCTGACTGCCTGTAGAAGAAACTTCAAGAAATTTTGAGGCCCCCAAAATAAGAAGGAAGAGGAACTCTTAGAGTGAGAGGGCTGGAGCACCTCTGTTATGGAGACAGGCTGAGAGAGCTGGGCTTGCTCAGCCTGGAGAAGAGAAGGCTCTGCAGACACTTTAGATAAGCTGCCAGTGCCTTAAGGGCCAACAAGAAAGTTTGAGAGGGGCTTTTGACAAAGGCAGGTAGGGACAGGACAAGGAATGGCTTTAAACTGACAGAGATTTATTTGACATATGAGGAAAAACTTCTTCCCTGTGAGGGTGCTGAGGCCCTGGCACAGTTGCCCAGAGAAGCTGTGGCTGCCCCATCCCTGGCAGTGTTTAAGGCCAGGTTGGATGGGGCTTGGAGCAACCTGGTCTGGTGGAAGATGTCCCTGCCCATGGCAGGGCCTGGAACTGGGTGAGCTTTGAGGTCCCTTCCAACCAAAACCACTCTGTGATTCTATGAAGCAATTTTTAAAAGGCTAGGTAAGAATAATCCCACTGGCTAGTCTGTGGCTCAAGAGAGGCCAGCAGCACACTGTCTCCATCCCAACTGGTTTTCCCATGCCATGGTCTGCAACAGCCGGTGGTTGACAATGTCTTGACAAGCAATCCCCAGATAAGCTACAGAACCAGAGTAAACACCAGCATTTTTAAATAAAGATCAGAGGATTAAATCATGGTGGTCTGAAGGAAATATTGGTGGCTAACTGTTCCCCTGGCCCCAGAAATGTAGCAACTGTTGACTGACTGGTGGCTATGAAGTTTTTTGTTATTTGTAAGCTCTTCGTCATTTCTTGGTGGAGGGGTGGACCTTGTATCAAAAGTTCGTATCTGTTAATGAAAGGCTTTGGGATTTTTATCCACCTTTCACAAACTTCCCTGTGTTCACCACTGCCAATGAAACTAAGGACTGTAGTTGGAAACTCAAAACCAGGCTGGTATGGCCTGAAACAGCAGGTACTGTTTGTGGTTCAAGGCGCTCCTGAAGAGGATGGGAGTCCATGCAATTGTAACAACTTCAGCATTACATTAAAATGCAAACAGATGGCAGGGACAGGAACTTGCATGATCTTCTCCGAAGTCTCTTCTCAAGCGGGTATTTTCCTTCTGGTCATTGAAATAAATAGGTTTATTTACAAGCAGATAAATGGCTGTTTTCTGGCCTTTTTTCCCCAGCAAAAGCATTGTAAAAATGTTACTTAAAATACATAATCATAGATTTGAAGCCCCATATTCTGGACAGAAAGGAAGGATAAAATTTACAGCCTTGCTGCAGTCTTGGAGAGATTTTTATTGGTAAGAACTGCTTGCATTACTACAGCAGCTGCAGGTTTTGACCAGAAATTGGAACTGTCCATAAATCAGTACAGCATAATCACTTAGGCCAAAATCCACCACATATACTTGAGCTGTCCTAGGATAAGTCCCTCCAGCTTAGTCAACAGAGAAAGACAGACTCTGCTTGTGAGGGGTGAATGCATCTTTTCCAGGTCTCTGTCTTGCTCCACTGACCACAGAGAGGAAAATCCCAAATCTTGCTTTGCCAAAGGCTGCTCAGTGGCAAGAAACAAGGTGTCAAGTACAACTTGATGCTCTGCAGTACCTCACTTGGCCTCCAGCCCCTGCTCCATGGCTTCCTGCTGGTCCTGTGCCGCGTCTACCTGACCTTGGCAGATATTCCAGACACCCTGCATGCCCCTGTATGACTACATGAAGGCAAATGAATTGAGCCTTCATTGCCTATGTAGAGTGAACTGAATCTCTTCCCAGGCTCATCACTGAGCTGGCTGGAACTCCAAGGCCAAGCTCAGACCACAAAGCCCAGGTAGACACCTATATACCTCAGAGCGTGCAAGAGGAGTCTCCTGACCAGATACCTGAGGGAAGAGGGGAAGAACCTATACCAGGACACAAGGCTGTCACTGCCTTTCAAGGCTTCTAGCTCCAACATAGCCAAGAGGAAATGGGAGCATTTGGAGAAAAAAGAAGCTTCCTTAATATCCCCATGAGATGCTCACACAGCTACTTGCCATACCTGCGCTCACTTCATCCAAAACAGTCTGCATTCCCCAGGGATCACACTTTTTGGCTCTGCTGTTCTTACTGTGACTGTGCTCTTTCAGTCACATTTAGGACTCCTTTTCTTTTCTTTATAAATCTGTGCACAAAATGCAGGATTTTGTTCTTTCCAAAGGTGCATTTCCTAAATTTAAACACGGAAACATCAATGTCAACATCCTAATGCTCAACATCACAAACGTAACAAAAGACCATGGGCATAGTTCCCCAAAACACTGACCAAATGAAACCAATTTCCTTTTAACACCTGTTCATATACAAAAACCAATAATCCCCAGAGTGAAAACACTTGAGATGAGATAGATTATTTTCTTTTAAGCTGCCCTGACACCTTCCTCTACCTCAGAGTGGCTGTCTAGATGATGAAAGTGAAAAACAACAAAAGAGCTTTTACTTTCAGTAACTCCCCCCAAACTCTTCAGATGTCTACTTTGTCAACTCCTTCGAGAAGGTGAATTGCTGAAGGACACGCAGGAAGAAGATAATAGTATTTTCTGACTCATTTCCCCCTACCCTTTAAGGAAGAGGGTACCCAGCCATGTTTCAGGACTGCGAATTCCAACTCCTTTACCTGGTGTTATATGTGTCTGATTTTCTTTGAGCCTTAGCTTCTGGAGTCATATTCTGGGGGACACACTTAAAATAAAAGCAAGCATTTATCTGCCATGGCAGCAGAAGGAAGCTGGAGATGATTAACTCCAAAGCGTCAGAATAAGGGGAGAGAAAGGAAGAAAAATAAAATTTTTCCCTTTTTGAAAAGCTTGTGACATTTTAAACCACTGTCATAACTTTGTTATTATTTTCTACCTGTAATCATTCAAATGGGTTGCTAAGGCTGGGTCTCCTTCAGTGCAGCATGGGTGCTACCTGCAACCCTCTTTCATTAGGAGGAAAAAGATGTCAATGGGATTGCAGAGGCTGAAGAGGTTTTTTTTTTCTATATGACAGAGGGGAAAAGACTTACAAGGTCTATTGTTGTCATCAACTGCCAAGACAAATTCATAACAGACAGTGTTCATAGAAACCAGGGAGCCTTTGAAAACATCCTGCTGATGTCGCTAACCACGATTCCACAAACACAGCATTACTGCCCTAAAACCAGGGAGGATGGCCTAAAGCCCACTGTGGTTAAAAGATGCGACAATAAATCTGCAAAACCGGAAACAGGTAAAGGACAGGAAAAAGAAAAGAAAGAGGAGAATGATGAAACTGTAAGCCAACAGGCTTGGGTTTTGCCTAGCACTTCTGTTTGGGGGTGGCCGATGGCCGTCTAGACCGAAGCAGCATCTGTCGGTCTGCCCTGATGGGACCTGGTAGACAGAGTCTCCTGAGGGCTGCTCTGCCCCTGTACAACCAAGTGGTTCATCTTGCCTCACTACAGCTATCCATGGTATTATGGGCTCACCTCCCAGGCATTCCAAAGTGCAGGGCAGAAAGCAAAGATGTCATGGCATCTTATCACTTTAGGTGCCTGCTATTGCATCTCCTTGCTGAATCTCTGCTGTCTATGGAGGAAAACTGGATTATCTCCCTCCCTTGGAGATGAAGAGGCTATGGTGTTCAAAAGTGAGAGCCATCTCATCTTCCGAGCAAGTCTGACAGCGTTATGGCCAATGCCATGCTTGCTATGGGGACTCCTACCTCCCTCCAGGCAGCAGAGATAGAAGGGAAAATAGCTCCACATAGGTGTTCCCACAGATCCCTCACAGCAAGCTCAGGTCTTGATCACACAGACCCCTCTTTTTCTTTACACTCTCCACTCCCCCAGCCTTGTGCACTTGCAGCATGATGTTATGGTTCCTTTCCCCTTACTGCTTTGCATGGCTGGGCGAGCTCACCTGCTTGTGTTTTCAAGGACGGGGAGGATAGAGGGCTGGATGGGAACTCTGAGGCTGGGGACCACAGCATGCTTCTCTGAGGGCAGGCCCAGATGTAGCTGCACTCTGTCTGGTACCCATCTGTCTTCCTATGACTTGTCATAGCAGATCCTGCTGTCTTTCCCTATCCTATGAACTCCCGCTTTGTGTCCTGTCAGGGGCGGGGAGAAACCAGGATTGAAAACTCTGCAAACTGCCTGGGTGGACCCAAACCTGAACTCCTGACAACTTTTCTAAAACCTAATGACACCTAGTACCTTCTGAAAGCCAGGCGCATCTGAGAGCCTGTTCCATGCTGCCTTGGAAAGGAAAGCAGCCCCAATCCTGGGGGAAGGGTCCCTGTCTCCTCTGGACCACCTCTCCCAGGAGGAAGAATCACATTTATTTCTCTCCCATGCTCCTGCCCCAGCCTTTAGGGTCCTGCCTTTGGATCCTCCTCTGCCACTTCTCCTGCCTGATTGGTGTAATTAACCTTCATGCTGTCACACCATCACTTTCTTGCTAGCATTTGTGGGAAGGGATGTGCAGCAAACTCCCTGCACAGAGAACGCAAGAGGGAAGTCAAAAGCTCAGCAGGCAGGTTATAAAGCAGGCAGCCCTCTTCTCACACTCCTGTCAGCAAAGCAACCAGGAAACCCTGGAGAGGGTGGGTTTGGGGATTTTTTTGTTGTTTTGTTTTTGGTTTTGTGGTTTGGATTTTGTGTGTGTGTGTTCTTCCTTTCTTTCTTCCTTTCTTCCTTTCTTTTTCTTCCTTCCTTTCTTTTTCTTTTTCTTTCTTTCCTTCTTTTCTTTCTTTCCTCCTTGCCTTCTTTCTTTAATTTCTTTTTCTTTCTTCTTTCTCTCTCTTTCTCTCTTTCACCTTTTCCCTTCCCACCCCCACCAGCAGCCGCCTCCCCCTTCCCATTCCCAGTCCCTGCCTCCTGGAACGTCACAGCTCTGGTCTTTCATGAGCAGTGTGTGGTATTATGACTCCGGTGATGCCAAGTCCTGCCAGCACGCCTCAAACCACAGGTATCTGACCCTATCCTAAGCCCCATAACATTGATTAATGTCTTGATTCACAACTGATAGGGTCAGCACCATTGGTTTCTGAGATGGGACACAGCCCCACTCCCTGCTCCCTCCTCTCCTCCCTGCAGACCCCTTTTCCCTTTGCTTGGGGAGTCCAGAGGGGAATTATGCCAAAAAAACCACCGGCAGTAACTGTGGGCAGGGAGTGCAGGAGCTGCCAGCAGCAGCCGGGAGCTGTGCACGGTTGGGGTGCTGTTACAACAAGGCCAGCTCTGTGATTATGGTACATTAAGCCCTCAGTGCAGTACAGGCAGCTCTGGGGCATGACATCCTCCCAGCTCCATCCAGTCAGCACCAATATCCCACTCATCTCCTCCTTTTGCTGGGCATGGAGAGGAGACACTGGAGGGCTTGACACGCTGCTCACCTGGAGCTGAAGGCAGCCACAGGGAAAGGCATAGCAGGGAGAAAAGCTCTAGTGGCCATTCATGCCTCAGCAAGAAATGGAGGGGAGGGAGAAAGGTCCCCAGAGTGAAAACCGCAAGCTGTGACCCTTGAAAGAGACTAAATCAGCGCTGGAGTATGTTGTAATGGGCATCCATTCACCTTTCGTGGGAGTGGAAGCATCCAAACGTTCCAGGGATACTGGGGGGTGGATGGTGGTGGGAGTCCCTATTTTGGAGCTGTTGATGCCTTGGATGTGACTGTAGCAGGGAAAGGAGTTAGCTGCATGCTCGTGTTAGCTGCATGCCCATGGTCTCTGGGCATGCCCTATGGACCCTCACCCATGTGTTGCTCCAGTGACAATGCTGACTGCTTTATGCAGCCGATTTGGGTGAACAGCAATTACAGAAGTGATGGATGATTTGCCTCCATGTCAGCAGAAACAGGAAAACTGGCAAATGGAAGGATGCAGGGATTCACCTGGGCTGTCTGCTCCTACTCTTACCTCAGACCTCTTCTCCACTCAACTCTGTTCACAGGATGGCAGTCAGTCCACCCTCTGGCTTGGCCATTTTTCTCTTATCTTGGTAACTAAGAGCCCTTATTGCCCTGGGAAGTGCTGAGTCAGGTCAGCCAAGCATATTCCCGCATTGACCCTTACGGAGACCCTCTTTGTGTTCAGACTTGCTGGCACAGAACTACGGCTGAATCCTTACCTGGGTGCAAAACAAGAGCTGACTGTTCCATTTTCAGCAGCTGAAGCACTCTCCCTCCCCCTGCTTCTCTACAAGCCGGAGTAATTTTTTGCTGATGGCAGAGTAAACTAGAAGTACACAGTAGCTGTAACTCTGAATGGCTTGATTTCCCACTTCCCGTTCTACAAAATACAAGCAAAAGCCACTTCAAGTTTGACTTGTTGATCACACCAACACTGCCAATGACACCAAGAGATGAAAGGGCAAAATCAGTATAAAAATTTTGGTAGGAAGTATGTATTGCACAGTCTGCTTTAAATGCTGATGCTAAATTTGCTCAAGCCTCAGAGATTCAGATATCATGATTTGCCATTCCTTAAGAATGGACACAAATCTATGGCTGAATTAATACTTGTCCTGTGGTTTGAAAAATCTGGTCTGTCAGCATCCCTCCCCACTGTCACCATAGCCAGAAAGGAGTGACACTCCCCCCTTTCAGATCCCCCCCCCCAAGCTGCTCTTGTTTAAATGCTTTCAGAAAGGCATTCATTGTACAAGGCAGCCTGCCACAAAAGAAGCTACTGAAGCATGGCCGAACACAGTTTGGAGAAGCATCTGGAAACTGGCGCTTGTCATCTGGCCCGGATGTCTCAATCTGCAGAATACTCTCTTTTCCCTTCCAGATGCAACTCAGGGCCAGGAGACGAGGACCAGCATGTGCCAGTTGGGCTTCTCCAGTTTACCTTCTGGCTCTCCTTATTTCCCTGCAGTGACACTGACTGACATCAGATGAGATTCTCTTGGCCTTTCTTCACTCCACAGGAACACCACTGATTTACGCCAGCAGAAGGCTCTGACCCCTTGAGATTTGTGGTTTCTGTGATGAGGCTAAGGCAAATCACAGAGAAAATCTGATCCCAGGAATGAAACAAAAAAAACCCCAAACAACAACAAACATGCTTCATTGTGGTGGTGAAAGCCTGATGGAGAAACACCAGTTGTGGTGGGAAATGAACTGGGGATGAAGCTGGTACTCTGCAGCGTGATCATAGGGTGGGACGATCCAAGGCTGTTTAACAATGCTATGGCATGAGTCAGAGCTATGCAGTTATACCCACATGCTCACTTGCATATACACACATATATAACGACTTTGCCAGCTGAGGAAATAAGACCTTGATGCCCACCCAGGTTCTGGGGGGGTGTAGATTGTCTGTGGCAGGATGCTCTGCAGCTGAGTGGGCCTCTTGAAGATATGGGGCAGCTCCAAGATGCGTGAACATCCATTGCTGACATCTAAAGCCAACCAAGGGAAATCAGTCCTATCCTGCTTTGTCCCCATCCAGGGGCTAGCCTGAGTAAACACTCCTGGTCATTTATTACAAGTGAAAATAAGCCATGTCTCCACTATATACAGTACATCAGATCCTCTGACCACCTACTGGTGTGTGTTTTAGCAACCATGGCTATTTAGATTGGGAAAACGTTTCCACCTGAGTGCCTATAGAGCCACCTCTCCCTCTTTCATCCTTTTCAGAGAAAAACAATAAGAATAAAGCACACCTCCAGATGCAGAGTCCTCTGCACTCCCCACAAGTCCTCTGTGCCTTTGCGTACATATGGAGCAAGAAATGGCTGAAAGCACACAGAAATTCAATGTAAAGAGAGAAATCTCAATTCTTTGTCTCCTCTCCTTACTGAAAGGCCATTTTAGACCAAGCCATTCAGTGAGCGTAACCTCGAGGGTACTGGAAGAAAGCACAAGCTCAGAGAAAACTTCAGGGATATCAACTACAAGATGTTAAAAGGCTTCATAAGCTGCTGGCTCTTGATAAGCCAGCAATTCTAGCTTTTGAAGCTTCGTGTGTTGGTCATCTCTTTTCAGTCCCATCTATTATCAACTCCCTCCTGCTTTTATTTTAATCATTTTTTGCTGTATTTTTACTGAGTGAAATTGCTAACCATGAAATAGATACTCTACATAATGCTGCTTTATTGATCTTACTCTTTGAGTGCATCCAGGAGAAAGAAGTAATTTCCTTGCAATCACTAGCCATAGCCGGTGTCTCAAAGCTACTTTAGCTCAGGGTCTGAAAAGAGAAATGGTTTGGGATGTAGGAGTCAAGAAGAAAGTCAAGGTAACATTGAAGCAAGGCAGGGGTGTAAGCAGCAAAAATGGGATAGACTGAAACAGTATGTGAAGCTCACAGAAATCAGTCCAGTGGTTTTCACTGAGTTCTGAAATTTTATTTGTATCTTTGCAAAACAAAAGAGGCTACTGGGTATTTGCTCCTAGGGGAGATCAGGCAGTGCCTAACGTGTTTAACATCAATAAATGAGTTATAGCTCAGCCTACTGTTTCCTATGGCTGAACAGTCTCAGGAGCCTCCGGCCCCACAAGTATGTTGGAGTTTATTCTCAGGTCTTGTGGGTAAGGGAAATGGCAGTGATACAGTCTGGGTGTGAGCGAGCTTGTGCATAAACTCCTGTCTTTTGGTGAGCTTTCATGTGCCTACAGGGAGGGGTCACCACGTGCCTTCCAGGCTGGTCAAAACAACTATTGCTTTCTCCCTAGTCTTGTGAAAGGAAGCAACAGAAATGACAGGACGGGTTGTCCATGCAAGAAGGAGATGTAGGAGGAGAGCAGCATAGGACAGCGAAGTGTGAACAAAATGAGGTTCAAATGATTCCCCTGGGTGCAGCAGACCCAGCCCTTCTCGAACAGCAGGGCCAGGGTCCTTCCAACTTCTGATACCCTCCTTTTCCTCCTGAGTTAAAAAATGCCCCACTCCATGTCTGCTACCAGCACCATTCCTGTTGATGGTGCAGGAGAGCCTGGGGCTCTCCTGGGATGCTTCAATACCTTGAGAGCTCAAGGCATATAAACCAGATGAACAGATCAAAGTAATAAGATGATGATTAAATGATTTAATAGTAGTCCTGAACAGTGGCAGAGTCCCCCAAACCCTGCTAAAACTCTGTTAATTCAATATTTGTCCATTGCTATGTGCCCACGAGGTAGTAGCTCCCCACTATCTCCTGCTCCTTACAAATCGCCTCCTCTCTTGAAGCACAGCAGGCATGAACTAGGATTTGCAAACCACTTTTCTGTGAAAACATACAGAAAAAAGATACTTAGGTCCCAAAGTTCAGTGAAGAGGACAGAAGGTTTTCTAAGGACACCCAGTGACTTTCAAACCAGCCTTTACAGGTGCAATTGAGGCTGCTTCTTCCTTTCAGTGTGGCAAGACCAAGCAGATAAATACACTGAAATGCTTGCAGAGAGGGGAAGGGAGACTGAAATAAAGATAACATCAAGGAACCCTGATTAGCAACAGGGCAGCTTTGTGAAAAATGAGATAACCAGCCTGCCTTGCGTGCTGAGACAGCAACTCCTGTCTCCAGCCCTTGCCCCAGACACTGATCCAGGAGGAGGGCTTTTCCAAGAGGCCAGGCCTGCTTTTGATGATCAGTCCTTATCTAGCAGGCAGCTGACACTTCAGGTCATTATGGCAGAAAGACTCAAAGACACCAAGTACCTTTGGACTTTGAAGGTTCTTTGGCTCTGCACTTCAATCGGGTCAGAGGGGTGGGCTAGGGCATGATGCTTTGTCCTGCCTGGCTCAACACCTGCCTTAATTTGGACGTAGGGAAAATGGTTTGGCTTGATCATTTCACTGTCCCTGCAAACAACAGGAAGCAGGTCACTCAGTACCAACTGTGTTGTCTCTCTGCTTGTCTCTCAGCTTGTACTCTCTGAGTCTTGTAAGTCCCTGTTGAGGTCTGCACTTCTAAATACAAAGGCTGGGTCCTGTCCACTGGTCCTGAAGCCAAGTGGCACAGACCACCTCATGTCTAAGCCTAAACTCATTTTTCCCCAAAAAATTCTAAGACTGTGGTCATATCATGTAATACCCCTCACCTTTTTCATCCTGCACCGCCACTTGGCACTACGTGCAAGGCTCATCTGCTCAGATGAAGACTCTTCCAAGTGTGCCATTGATCAGATGGTGGGGCTACTGGAGTGAAGGTTCAGAGGGAGCACGAAGCCTACACTGAGCTCATGTTGCAGTATGTGCATTTATTGGCAAGGAGTGGGAGAGGTAAAATGCAGTGTGGATCTGTCAAAGGGAGGATCTGGGGGGGTTTATGCCAGTGTAATACAAATATACAACCATTGTGTCTGTGCAAACCTATGCACTTACTGTTTGCTCCTGTGTTGACCCTACTTCCATGACCCAGTGTCTCCCGCCTGTGACTTGGGGATTCATCCAAGCCTTTGTTGTGCAGATGACATTCACTGACCCAGCTACAAACCTTCTGCATTTCTTTTCTTTTTTCTATCTTGTGTTAGTTTTGTGCAAGCTCAGTGAGTTGAATCGGCTCATGGAAGGGTGCACATGGTCAGGAGGGAAGAAGGGAGACAGGAACACAGCCCCTGTGCTGCTAAAATGAATTAAACGAGGGATGCTGGAGGGGTGAGAGGGAAAAGGGAAGAAGTCCACTTTCTACTTTGCTGGATAAAAGGAAAACAGCACAGCCAGAAAGGTAGGCCAGCCTTGCAGAAGATTTCAACAGCTGAATCATCACCTGAATGCTGTCGGAGGGATTTGTGGTACAGGAGGATCGAAGTACAACCTGTTAAGAGGAAGCCGTCAGTCCAAAATTTTCCTTTCTTGAAAATAAGTTTTCTAGAGGTCAGTCCAAGTTGAGCCTCCAAAGAGAAAGAAAAATCCTAAACCACAATGCCCCTCTAACAACTGGCAAGGGTCAGTCTGGCCCCTGGAAATAAAGGGATTAATTACAAGTCAGGTACATCAAGCATGAGTTTGGGTGTTTTCTTCTCATGACACAAGATAGCAAAGCTCAATCCAACAAGGCAGGTATTCTGCTGGCTGAATTTCAGCCCTGAGGGTAATTTATTTATTGCAACCAACACAATGATCATCTTTAGTCCAGCAGCTCTCACAAGGCCCAGTGAAGTTTGAAGTTTTATGGGTCAAGCTCTCTGTTGATACAGTTGGAGAAAGCAAATTCTCCATGTTGGAGCAAAATATCTTTGATATGGTCTAATCTTTCACATAGACTGATTCTGTTGAGTTCTTCCTTTGATTTTTTTTCATTAGCTTGCCCTAAGGAATACTGGGTTTTTTAAATAATGGTTATTAATTGAGAGACACCAAAATTTCAGTTTCAGCAGGAGCTGAGCAGACAGACAAACCCTTCTATGCTTGCCCTTTTGCAGAGAAACAACCCATCAAAAAGGACGGGGGATCCCTGCTGGCTTCTCTCTTTGATCTGGACAGTGTCAGAGAGTGAGAGGCTTTGGAGGGCTCAGAGCTCAAAAGACTGAGTCAAGTCCAGTGACAGCCCTGGAGTAGGAGAGCTGCACAGTCTAGCTGTACCTAAACACAGGCTGTAGTTTTTCACCCTGTCTCAGTAGTGTGGGATGAGAATGGAGCTGCTCAGCAGTAATGAGGGATGGTTCCTGGGAGGGGATTAAATCAAAGGCAACAGTAGTCTGGCTCTGCTATTTCTTCCCTTTGGTCTTTAGGCGTTAAGTAAAATTCAAGGACTGCAGGGTTTAGCTGGAACCATAGCTCTGCCAGCAATCCCAGGGAGCTGGATTTCCCTAGCTCTATATCTGAGTTCCACAAGAGGTTCTTTACCACCTCACCCCACACTGCTTGGTCAGAAGCTGCCTATAATAGCTGCGAAGGAGAGGGTGTTGTTCTGTGTGATGTGCGGTGTCTGTGCCCCAAACTTCACAAGCCAGGAACTGATTTCAATTGAATTTGATGGAGGGGCTGAGCAGTGCATTTCCCGAGCAGAGGGAAATCCTTCAGCCAGCATCTTTACACACTAGGAGAGTCACTTATCAGTACAGACAACCCAGGAAGATAGGCAATATGAGATGCACAGCTGTGGGATGACTCTCAGCATCGTTTTTCAAAGGGACATGGGAGTGCAGGGTGGCAGCGGCAGGGGCAGCAGCTGTCTCTGCTTGAGCTGTCTGGGCTGGGGGTACCCCTCTCAGGGACTGCAGACACACCACCCCAGCCGGAATAATCCCAGTGATCTCAAAGCACTGCTCCGGGGCTATTTCTAGGAGGCCAGAAACCAAACAACAACTGCCTGGACCTGAAGGGCACACCTCGGATTTTATTTCCTCCAGCCTTGACACCCCTGTGTGCACAGTTCCCCTGTTGCTTTTCCTCTGCTCAATGTAAGAAGCTCACACCAAACCCAGCCTGCTCAGGTCAGACTTGCCACCAGGCAGCTGAACTTTTTTTGGCTTGCTCTGGATGAAATCACAGCCCATGCATTACCCTGACGCAGGGGCTTGTTTGCTTTGTATTTTGTGGTTGAGTATTTTATAGTCAGAGGATATCTGCTAATCCCAAAGTACAATAACAAAAATGGTATCTTTCATAAATACACAGGGCAGGGAAGGGCATACTCCCAAGTGTGTGTGGAGAAATGAAAATTTCAGACATTGTTTCCCTGCACTTGGAACCTGTCTTTAGTTAACGAAGTTAGATCGGTAGCTGGGATTTGTAGGTTCTCTATATAGGATTAATTTATTATTGTTATTCTTTTTATTATGGGACATATTCTGCATCAGAATATGATTCCTTTTCCCTTCCAGCTATAAACTATTCAACTTCAAATCCTTCTTTTTTCCTGATCTACGAAGACGTGGAGGAACAAGGTCAGAGGAACTACAAACATGTTGAAGAGCGAAACACTGACCAGCACCTCCTTAATGTAGCTGCTTTGCTGCCTGAGCACTGGGGTCTTGGCTAGTTAGTGACCTAAGTATCACTCTGGTACAAACTTTTGTGATTTATTCTGGCCTTTCCTAGCAGAGATTGACACCAATGCTTGTGTGGATGCAGCTTCCTTGGGAATAGAGGCTGTGAGCTTTCACCAGGTGACCTAGCTGAGCTTGTCTTTTCTTTGGATTATGTCTGCAAGAAAAGGTTTCAAATCCCCTAATGATACCCCTTGAATTTCTGGGGGAGTGCTACAGCTTCTCTGCAAAACTAGAGGGAAGCTTCAGCTTTGCCCAAGCAGCCTGAGTGGGGCCAGGGCTGGGGAACCACAGGCTGCAGCAAACAGAAAGGCGTTGAGACCGTTCTGCAGCCAAAAAGCATCCCCCTAACGCGCAGCACCTTCTACAAGGCACTGAGCACGGCTGAAAAGCAAGACCCACACACAATAAAGGAGGGTCCTTTTTGCTACCTGTTTCCTACCTCTCAAGGATCTGCTTCCCTGTGTCCTGTTTTGCTCAGCAGATTGCAGCCAGGTCAGGCTCATACCTGTTTCCCAAAATGGAGCTATTCTGATCGAAGGCTCTGCAGATAACTTGTGTATGATGATGAGGATGATGATGATCATCATCGTCATCATCATTGTCCTCATTGTCATCATTATTATGCAGAATACCTTCCCTAATGACTACTGGGTTGGGGCTGCCAGGCTGAGAAGGGCAATAGAAGGAAACAAAGTGAAAATCAAAGGCGTCAGCAGACCAAACCATGGAGGTTTTGGCTGGGAGTGGAACTGGGACATAAAGAAGTTTTTCTGCAAGACAGCACCTTTCTGATAAAATCGTAGTGCCTACATGTTAACTTCTCCCGTGCTCTGCTGATGTCAGACCCTACTTTTAAAGCTCCTTTTACACACATCGTATTTTCAAGCCCATATTTACAGGGCTATCTGGCTCAGGACAATCTTGCTTCTCTAGTCCTCGGACCAAATAGCAGAATTAACCCAGATTTACACCCTCACCCCACAAGATTTCAGGCTCAAAGCACTCAACTGACAGGTGACATTCCCCTCACTGTTTAAGCAGGTGTTAATCATGTTATCCACATGGAAATGATACGGAGCAATTCTCTGGGTAGTGGGAGGAGAGCAGATCTTCACCCAGTACTTCTCTCTGCATCAAAGACAGACATCTGTCCCTCCCAGCTGCCCTTCAACAGCTCAAGGCAAAGATCTTAGACTCGGTATAGATTTTATGTGGCCGCAGGCTCATGGAGGGGGCCACAATTTCTGCAGAGACACTTTTAACTCTGAGAGAACTCACTCCCACAGCATTTTTTTCCCCACCCTGGTTTACAGTGAATGTAGGGACACACAGCCTGCCTGCTGTAGAGAAGTGATTCAGTGCCAGCATCCTGCCCCGTGATTTATCAGTGACACAGGCAATCAAAGAAACCATTTCCAAGCCCTACTTCGGCATTCTTGCTTTGAAAAGTTCCTTTACTATCATCTTCGATGGCAAACAAAAGGTATAATGGGAGTGACAGCTCCAGGTCTGGGATGCATAATTCTCTGCCTGATCTCGGCATCATCAACTCTCAAGTACAAAACGACCTGGCTGCAAAGACCCCAGCAATTAGGGCCACGGCTCTCAAGACTCAAGTCTTCCAGCCTCAGACATGCAAATTGTGTCCTGAAGGTCTGAGCAATCGTCTGCCTCAGTCTGCGGAAATCCTCCTGACTGAAACTCACAACATAGCTTTGATTTGCTTTTCTAGGGGAGTGAACGATTGGGTACCAATTTTAGCTTAGCCCAAAGCTGCCACGGAGCCTGTCTCTAAATCAAGTCACTGCATCCCCATCCTTCTGCAGCTACTCTCATTACTTTTTGCTTGTTGCTTCTAGGAATGAGGCACTCGGTCACTTCTGTTGATAGCAGCACAAAAAACACACTCAGACATGCTTGCCAAATATCACGTATGTATATGACCCTTCTTACAGTGTAGCTACCAAGACATCACCCTGCTGAAATATGCAGTCAACACCATTCAGTGTTTTCAGAGTTCATTTAAAAATCAAGTTAGTATGGGAAAGAAACAACTACAGCAAAAATAAACAGACCTCTAGGCACCCTGCAAGTTGTTCCTTGCCTCGCAAGTGGGTGTGCAGTGGGGTGACTTTGGGATAAGCTACTTATTCTGCTTAAGGGGATGCCAGAAGGCGCACACAACATCTCAGCCCCTGAACTGTCAGGACAACTTTTCAAACTTTCTGGCAAGTCTTTTAGCTGTCAGTACTGAGTTTGAAAAGCACGGGAAGTGTCTGAAACATGCACTTCAGCCTGGGTCTTATTAAACTGAATGGGGTTTCTTGTGAGAGGACCCTGTATCAGGTACAGGAAGGTATCAGACTTTTGGAAATGCAAGAGAGCAAATAATCTTATGCATTCCTTGCTTAGCGTTCCCAGAGAAGTTCCCTTTCTTGTTCTGTGATTCTTTTGCTGTCTTGTCCCTCTGTGATTCTATAGTTCTATTCTAGACTAATGCCCAGGTCCAGCTCACCCTGAGCTGGTGCACTGGGCTCACTCAGTTGTGATCCAGCTGCCTACCAGTACTGCTGAGCAAATCACTTGTGATCTGAAAGTGTCTGCTGTGACGGGGGTGTCAAAAATAAAATAGCCACTGGGAAAGCAAGACGGATGATGCTTGGTTCACTGGCTGTTCCTCGGCATCCTCTTGGAGGTACTGGGATGTCCTGAGAGAGAGGAGTAAACCAGGAATGGGACTGGAGGCGCACTCTGAAGCCTTGCCTGTCATTTCTGGGTCCTAAAGTTTGCTGAGCTCTAATTTGTTTGTTTCATAAACCTGATTTTCACCGGTACCAACAAAGACACCGAATCTAGCAGGAATTTTAGTGCTGACTTGAGCTGCAGAAGGGCTGTGGAGCTGGAGGTAGCAGGTGCTGCACGACTTGCACTGTCATGATACATCCCCTAAGTCAGATATGGTCATGCAGATGTTAATCCAACCCCAGAACAGGGGAGAAACCTCAACCACACTAAAACCTTAATAAATCTGCAAGTGGTCCTCCCAGTTTCCCCGATTTTCTTTGGGCTTTGCAAGGCTTATTTGTGCTTAGAAATACAGCAAAGCAAGGAGGGACTCCAACAATGATTGTTTTCTAAGTGGCTGTTTCTTCTCATTTATTGATGAGATGTTTCCCTCTAGAATGATGCTGGGTGTACGATCGCAGTACCCCCCTACCAACCCTGCACAAGGTCTCAAACCCAGGGGACACTGCCAAGTGTGATGGCTCCTGGAGGGTCAGGGAAGACCTGGCTGTAGCCAGGGTCAGGGTGAGCCTACTCTTGTCCAAACATATCTCCATCCCTCGTGGAAAGCAGACACCTTTTTAGGTGGTAATCATGCCGCTTCCTGCACCAGAAGGCACTGAGAAATTGTAACAACAGTGATGATTCCAGGGATGGAGAGAGAAGGGTAAGCATATGTCAGAGCAGCATGCTCACCTGTGGGTTAGTATCTGGTGGCCAATTCCATATGACATTTCCCTTCACTTCTGCAGAAGGGCTTTGGAGACCACTTTGGGCTGCAGAGGGGGTCTGTAGCTCTTAGCCCATTCCCCACTGCCAGCATCAAGGCATTCTTGACAGACTTCAGCCCTTTGCTACCTCTGGGAAAACATTCTCTCCTAGTGTGTGCAGGAGCAGGTGAAAACAGTGACAAGTACGAAGAGTTAATGCTGCTTTCATGCTCCCGAGTGTAAACTGCCTGCAAGCCCTGCACTTTAAGGTCCTCTCCAAATTTAATCCCAAAGAGGAAGGTACTGTTTGGCTGAGATTAAGCAGATTTGCAGATTAAGACGACTGAATTAAAATTAAATTTGGTGTCTTGGAGAGGGGCGATGAATTTAAAAAAAAAAAGAAAAAAAGAAAAAAAAAAAAAAAAGGAAAGGAAAGGAAAGGAAAGGAAAAGTTGTTCGTTACCCATAGGTGTCTTTTAAATGATCCCCTAAATGCTTTCCCCAGACTCCTGTCAAACTGCACACGTCCCTGTCCGGAGTGGTTTAAAAGTGATTCAAACTCTTTTGGAAACACACAGACATTTTAATTTCATCTGGTGCAGCAACTCCTGGTGCAGCACACACTATCTGCCAGCGAAATAAGCCACAGGGCTGAAAAAAATGAAAAAGCAAACCCAGCACTCTGCCTTCTAAATGCTTGATACAGTAAATTACTCATCAAGGAAACAGCCGCGCAAGATCGTTCAAGAATATGAAAGGAAAAGATTGAGGGACTCACCAGAGCGTAGACTGAACTCAAGACGGAACAGCAGAGGATCAAACCCAGACTGTGATAAACCAGATATGATCCCATATCCAAGAGGCTTCTTCCAGCATCCAAGCTTGCTCAGGGAAGTAGGAGGACGAGAGGTCTCCCAGCGTTGCCGATGATTTCTCCTTCTCCTTCCCTCCCGCCCCCCCTTCCAGAATTTGTGTGTTGTTTGATTGTTTGTTTGTTTCCACAGTTTTAGCCAGAAAGGCACATGACAAGAAACCCCGGTCTTTTGCTTCGTTTTCTCATGGCTGGAGATCTGGGCAGCTCCCGAAACGCAGCCGAGGAGCCCATGTGAAGCAGAGCAACTTCGCTCCTTTCAGAGCTGCAGCCCCTGGTGCTGTTTGTTTTCCGTGTGCATCTGTCTCGTAGCAGAAAAAATCACATCCATATGTCAAAACTGCTCTTCTGTTTCCTCTTTATGAGGCAGTGGGAAGTTCAAATAATTTCTTTGTCAAACGCAAACACACAGAAAGAGGGAGAGAGAGGGAGGGAGGGAGAAAGCGAGAGAGGGGTGGAAGGGGTGGGAGATTGGAGAGGGTGGGGGAGGCTTTTAACCACTGCTTTATTTTTAGATCCAGTAATTTTATCTTTTCGTTTCAGAGGGGTTTGGGGTGTGTGTGGAGGGGAAAGAGCTTTGGGTTTTTTTTTTCTTTCGCCTTCTCTTTTCTGCATGCAAACAAACGGCAAAGTCGAAAGTTAAAAAAAGCGAAAACTTGGAAATATTTTCACTTAGCAATTACCTTTTCGCAAACAGTGGCACTCTGGGGGATTTTTCCTTGCATCTCAGCGCGTTTCAGCTCCACAATAGGTTTATTCTGCCAGCCTTCGAGGTTGCAGTGCGTTTTAGTTACGAATAGGGGTGGTTTATTTTTTTGCTTCTCTCTCCCTTCTCTGTCTCGAAGGATCTGCAGTTTCAAAAAGCCGATTGAGTACGGCATGAAAGCATGGGGCTGAAAGATCGCTCCCCCTCCTTCGCCACCTCCTTTAAGTAGTTTAAGATTTTTTTTTTCTTCCCGCGGCAGAAACGCTTTTCATTTACTCTGTTATGAAATTCTCGTGATTTTTAGTATTATTGTTGTTATATATATATATATAGATAGATATGTATTTTCCACTCGCGCACCCGAGTCCTCCGTCCCAAACCCAGGACAAGCCCTCAGAAACCTGGCAGAGGAGCCCGCAGCCTTCCGGGGCTCGCTCGGGGCGGCCCGGGACGGGGAGCGCGTCGCTGCCGAGCCTCCCCCCCGCCAGTACCCGGGGGAGCCACCGCTCCGCTGCCTCCTCCCCCTTCCTCCGCTGCTGCCCGCCTGGATTTCACCAATTTTGAGGAGTTTCAGGGCAGGGATGTTACTCCCAGCTCAGACGGCGGTTTCATTCATAAAACCAAGAAGAAAGGAAAGAACCCCAAGATTTATGTGTGTAGTAACGCCCTCCCCTCCCCCCAATCTCCCCAAAGCCGCGCTGCCAGCGGTTTTGTTTAAGAGCCGAAAGCAAGCTACAGCAACCATCTCCTTATCATTTTTAAGACGTGAGAGGAGAACCGAAGAGGGAGGGGGCTGCAAATCACACGGGTGCAACACGCGAGCAGACACACACGCAGGAGGACAAGGGGTCTGCGCTCCGGGTGGCTCCTTGGGGAACTTTGGAAATCGAGTCGTGGTGGTGGTTTAGCTGTTTTCTTCCCCTTTTTCTTCCTTTATCTTCTTTTTGTTTCCCCCCTCCCCCATGCGGTTTTGTTGGGTTTTTTTCCCCCCTCCGTGTTTTTGGGGTTTTGGGGTTTTTTCTCCTCCAGAAGCAGCGGTTATTTTGGAGGAGCTGAACGGAGGCGAGGAAGGGAAAAGAAAGAAAAAGTAATAATAGAGAAAAAAGCGCGCCAACCTCCTCTCTAGATCTGTCAAGAGAGCAGACGGTAAAAACATCAAGTTTTCGCAGAGTGGAGCTGTGTGCATTTCTGTCTTATTTTTTGTGGCAGAGGGAAAAAAAAAAAGGAAAAAAAAAAAAAAACCCAACCCCAAACTCTACAGTCGGTTTGTTGCCTTTTTTTTTTTTTTTTTCCTTTTTTTTCCTGCCTTTTTTTTTTTTTTTTTTTTTCTCACAGCCCCATGGCTGTGAATAGGTGCCTTCAGCTAATTTTATGAAAAGGGGCTCTTTCCAAGGCGAAGGTAGAGTAGGGCTTCCTGTAAGG
>JANRGW010049428.1:1147-15155 GCA_024733675.1 Psilopsiagon aymara
CCTGCCCATGGCAGGGGGTTGGAACTGGATGAGCTTAAGGTCCTTTCCAACCCTGACTATTCTATGATTCTGTGATTCTATGATGCTGCCTACATTTTGCAGGGGTCTCATGTGGAAGTCAGATTCAGTTTTCCACACAGAGCATGGAGCCATTTTGCTCTTGTGCTGCACTTGGCTACCAAACATGACACAGGGCATTGCTATGCCTTGAAAAAAGGAGAAGAGCAGATCTAATCCCCAGTGTCTTCCTTTTGTCTGACTTGGGAAAACATCTCCAAACTCCCATCCTGCCATCCTGGAGGACTGTCACTTTTTGATTTTCATGAGGATGCTGCACAGAGATGGGTCAAATACGATAAAGCTGGTTTCTCTATTCCTGAGCTTGCTCTGGCTGTGCTGAAACTTCAACTTCTGAACTATTTATGTGGAGAAATAGAGAGTTATGAGCACTGTTCATCACTCTATAACCATAAGTTGTTTGTGTCACCCTTAGTAACTACTCACAGACGTGCCTTGGCAGCGATTGAAATGGAAATACAGAAGTCCTTGTCTGAAAGTGAAGCAATCTTCTTCCTCATCAGGAGCCTCTGCCTGAAAAAGTATATACTTTGACAGAGCAATACTGATAAAACAAACCCTTTTCCCAACTGTTTTCAATGTTCATCATTTATCTCTGTATGAATATGTACATTTATCTATAAAATACATGTAGTTCTGTGAAGAGCAATGAAAGTATTAATATTCTAGACAGGAATCCAATTTTATCTTTAAGCAGCATTTGCTGGGGATTGTTAAATCGTATAATGGAAGCTTTGTCTAGACGGTTTTCTCACTGGCCAACTTAATTTCTGCCCTTTGAATGTTTTTAATGTATTTCCTGGAACAGAAAGACCCAATAATTTGTTTACAACCTTTTCTGGAAACTCTATCAGGTTTATGACATTCCAAACTGATAACCATTTTTCTAAAGCAAACCATGTATATTCCTGGAGTAGGAATGTTCTCGGAGAGGACCATTAGATGGAAGTTCTCTCAGATTGTTATAAAAAAGATATTAGGGTTTCTTTTTAAGTGAAACATTATCAAATGTATTACTTGGAAAGGAGCAAAGCTTCCTCTCAGTCACTCTGAGCTGTTTCCATCTGATGGCTTTTATGATGAGTTACTCTATATAAAATGACTCAGTGTCTTTCGCAGTGGAATATCCAAATTAGGACCATTATCAAACTCACCGCTGCTGTTACAGTCTCAGCATCCAGGCAGAGACCATGACACAGCTTTAAGTCTCAGCAGTGGTTGCTGGAAGAAAGGGGAAGACATTTCTGTGTAGCATTGTTAAAGCTGCTGCCTTTGTTCTCTTGACCCCGGCTGTGGTCCAAGCTCTCTGAAATCAATGAAAAGACTCACATTGATTTTGGGGGGCTTGATTTCTGGCCAGCTCTTGGGCAAACACATTTCAGACTTTAGATCTCTCCATCAGGAGCGTTAAACCAAGCCTGACAAAATGTTCCTGGCTTGAACAATGCTGCAGGTGCTGTTCCTCAGGATTGTAACATGATGTTTTCATTTCGTTTTGAATGCACTTTAATAATGAAGTTTTATTTTCTTCCATTTCAATGTATGTACCTCTGAATCACCTCAAAGGCATAAAAAGAATGCTAAGATAATATTAAAAAGCTGAAATATATGAAGGCCCTGGATGTCACCAGATGTATCACTAAAGGCCACAGCATCATTCAAAGCACCTTCTTTTGGTCTGGGTTGTCGGTTTTTCTTCATTAAATAGTCCTTATACTCTTTCCACCATCTTTATTTTGTTATAAATTGAATTTTCTTCAACCTGCCTGCTCTCTAGGAACCTCTGCATCAGGCAGAGGAGGAAGTAAAACTCATTAAGTGGCTGAATAAAACAGAATTAGACCTTCCAGCAAACTGAGCTTCCCACCTCCGCAGAGCTGCCCATTGGGATCTAGTCCCTCTGCAAGCAGCATGGAATCATAGAAACAGAGTCAAATAGGTTGGAAAAAAGGCCTTTAAGATCATCAAGTCCAACCGTTACGCTGCCTGCTGCAGAGGCTACATGACATCTTGATGGTAGGGAGGCCCTCCAGAGACAATGGGTGAACTGGGACACAAGGTGCTTGTTGAAGGTTGCCAAATTCAGTGAAGCATTAAGAAGGAGTATGTTTTGCAAGGCTCCAGTCATCCCAGGAAGTGCCTGCTGCTGATTCCACCTGGAAGGCAGCAGCCTACTGCTGGAGGCTTCTTGGATCACACTCATACACTGGGTACATCTGCCTTTACATTTCAAGGGCATACAAAAGGTTACTTCACCAGCTACCTTTGCTTTCATGCAGGAGGACGGTTTCCATAGCCAACCTGCTGTCCCCTTCATCTCCCTGCATGCAAAACCCACCACTACCTTAAAATGCAAAGGATTAACTTCCCACTTCGGAAAGGTCTGTGTGTGTATCAGGGCTGTCATATTTTGATCATTCTTTTAATGCTTTAAAAACCGAACTTTTAAACCAACTTCAGAGTAAGAAATATTTCTTCTTTGTATTTCTCTTTATATTTATAACTGTCTTTAGATAAGGCAAGCAGATACAGGAATTGTCTTGTAAAATCGTATTTTCCCTTTAATAAGCCACTCTGACAGGCAATTATTCATGCAGGCTGCTCTGTGCTAAATGTTTTCTCATGCTGCGCATCCCTGTCTCTTGATTGCAGGAATGTGCTCCTGTGAAGTATAATTATAAGTAAATATGAACTGGTGTGTATGAAATGATTTACCAGACCTTCTGTTGCTACATGATATCGATTCTGTTCTTCTCCATGACAAAGATACAGGAGTTTTAATAACATGCATATTTTCATTCCTTGGATTTTTCAGGTTGCTGTCTGTTGTTGCTGTTAGTTACTTTAACAGAAGTTGGAGATGCTATACGTAAAGTTGAAGATACTTCACATAAAGCACTTCTTCAGTGACAAAGTGTAAACTTTGATCCTGGAAAAACTGATATGTTATAGAGATACAACAAGGTGAATCTAATTCACCTGTATAACTATTCCATTTTCAGCGGATATTTTCAGTCAAACAGAGGGCACCATTTCAATTCCCCACCCATTTTCAGTCAAACAGAAGGCACTGAATGTTGTCTTTGGCTTTCAAGGAGTAGTTCAGGTTATTGACATCATGTTTTTATTTTTATTAGATAAGAATTTGGATAGAACTTCTTTGCTTATAAAGAGTTGGAGCGTGGTTGAAGCAAGTCTCGTGGCCAGTGGAGAAGGGAAATAGCTGCTGAGAGCACTCATCCTATTTATCTCTGATGTATCAGGATGGGATAAATCATCACCTAATAGCATCCATCATTCTCCTTAACTAGACAGCCTGTATAGACTATATCTACTGTAGACTAGACAACTCGTCAGGTACTAGCATTTAAACTCTACTTACCAGTAACTGAAAATTCGATGAGGTGAATATATACATCTATGAGAGTTAAAATATTTTCTGCTCAGGAGAGATCTGTGCAACCAGCATGTCATATTTAACTCAATAAACCAGATATTCCTTCATGAGGAAAAAATAAAGTCTGATCTCACACTATATAGATCAGTGTGTGTTTGAGCCATACTGAGAACAATCTCAAACTGTGTAAAAACTATGCAATAACGATGTGTCATTTCACTTTTGGGCTTCAAAAATGAGCTGTGTGATAGAAAGAAAAGCGCAAAAAATAGAAGTAACATTGGAAGTCTTTTAGGATATAAAGTGTTTTTAGTCTCAGAACACCACTGTTGAGTAAAACGCTGTGCTTCCTTAGAGAAAACATTTGAGGTTATACAGGGTTCACAGTTGCATTTAATTTAAAATATAGGATCACTTACATGGGTATGTAAAGAGCAAATCATGCCAAGCAAAAATGATTACTTTTTTTAATTACATTCTAAATTAGTGGAAGAAGGGAAGGAAGTACATTAGAGCATCTGGAATTTACTAAAGCATTTGATACGGCGCATCTCAAAATTGTGTTTGACAAATGAATCAAAAAGGATTACGCAGAAATGCAATTACAGGCACAAGTAATTGGCTGAAGAATGTACTAAGGAGTAATGACAAACATGAGAGTGCAATCCTGTTCCCACACAGGACTTTATTAGGGTTTCACCATATTGTGCGGGAGGAAGTTTCTGGTGATATGTTGCAGAAACAATTCAACTCACTGAGCTGCGTACCTGGCAGAAACGGGGATTCAAGTTACACAATATTCTCTCCTTAATCCCTGCAATCATTCCAGCCTTCTCTAGCTGAAAGCGTTGGTGTGCAGCAGAGTTTTTGAGGGTGCTGAGGCACTGGCACAGGGTGCCCAGAGAAGCTGTGGCTGCCCCATCCCTGCAGTGTTCAAGGCCATGTTGGACACAGGGGCTTGGAGCAACTGCTCCATGGAAGGTGTCCCTGCCCGTGGCAGGGGTTGGAGCTGGAGGAGCTTTAAGGTTCCTCCCAACCCAAACCACTGTATTATTCTATGATCCATACCGTGGCTCTGGTTGCAAGTATATCTGTTTCACATCTGCTTAGCCTTACTGATTCAGAATTATTCCTCTAATTTACAGTGTTACCATCGTACTTTAATACCCAACCCCACCTCCTGTGCAAGGTTGTCACCTTTTGAAGCTGTTTCCCCATGGCTCAGCCATGAAGATACAAATTCAATCATCATAATTCAGGGCAGCAGTAATTTACAGACCGCAGTGTTTTCAGACCCAGCATATCCCTCCTGACTGGATGCTAGGAATCACCATGGAGAAGAAAATTTCCTTGCTACAAGACTTGTAAAGCTAGACGAGAAATAAATGTAAGTCACTATATGTCAGCTTAGTGATTGCTTTCACAATGAAGAGCAAACCTGAGTAAAATACGAGCTTGGATTACATACCAAGGAAACAAGAGGCTGGGGTGAAAATAATAATTGACCTATTTCACAGTTTCCCCTCCTGTGTTTAGTTAGAGCCCTGCAAATAGAGCACGAAGTATCACAGTTGGAGGTTGTGGTCCCAGTTTTCCCTTTATACTGTTTTGCTCTCGTGTAAATGATTATGCAGGTGCAGAGGTGGGGAATTTGGCTTTGCAAATGCAGTGCAATTTTGATGAGCAGGACAGGATATATATACAAAAAAAAAAAAACCACAGGTCAGCTCCCTGGAATATATAAATAGATGAAAATGAAGCAAGAGCCATATCTTACTGCTCAGGCTGCAGCGTTGCAGTGGTCTAATGAGCAGGACAGAGAGCTGTAAATGTCTAAATGCTCCATCAATTATTATGGATTAAAGAAATATTGCATCTAATATGGGGTGGAGTGTGGATTCTAGACCCTATACCCTACTGCAAGGGCTGAATTTGCTCCTTAAGTGGGATTTGCTGGCATTTATTTCAGCCATCTGATTTGAGAAGGGCTAGGACCATTCTCACCATTTCTGTCAGAGCAGTTTGGCTAGGATTTACTTCCTCTACCTAAAGTAGTTCAAACGGTAAATATTTAGTTTCTCTTTTATCTAGCCTCCCTCAGCAATCAGTGAAGGGAGGATAATTCGTTGCATTTTAAAGGATGTACAAAATAGGTCACATAGGAAATGGAAGTGAACCCATCTTTTTCTGTTGGGTAAAGTTAGTCTAAACAACTGCACCCAGTGGGGAGCTGCTCTACCACCTGATGGGGGCGTGTGTGATTCTTGTGGTTTGACAGGTTTGCTACCCACCTCAGCTTGGATTTACTTACAAATAAGGATATAGACCGTGGTACACAAGAGGTTGGTTATTTCCCTGTATTTTTGTCCTACCTGCAAACTCCAGGTCTGTCATGCACCCTTTCTGCTGTGCAGGGATTGACATTTGAGGTCCCGACTCCACCTCTGCTGTGCAAATTGCATTCACCGACACATACGGTCAAACTGGTCAGACTTTAGAAGCCAGGGGCAACTTTTTGATGAAATAAAGAGTACTTTTTCTTCTGTGGGAAAATCGTGCTCATGCTTTTTTGCCAAAGAAAGGTTAGACCTGACGATCCTTGAGGTTCTTTCCACCCTGCTATTCTATGATCCTTTCCACCAACATTAAAATGCTAGAAAGAAGCCTTTCCCCTGAGAATGTTTTACATACAAAAGGAAAGCATTTGGCCAGATGATTTCAATCAGCTCAATTACTGTATTTCACTCTGGTAATCACAGGTTGATGGCAAACCATCATAACATGAGTGAAAACCAGCTCCACCTGCTCACACTTGAGGTTGCCTGGTCTGGTGTAAGGCCTGAACTGATGGACATAGATGACAATTGCCGTTCATAGAATCATAGTAGCTTAAAAAAATTAACTGCCTCAGTATTCCAGAATCAAATAGCAAAAGGACCTCTAATGATCTACTATTCTTCATTTTCATTTCTAGACAAAACAGGTGCCATGAGCAAGGTACAGCAGCGAGTAATGACCCTGAAAAGTGGACACTTTCCTAATTTGCTAAAAATAAGGTTTTCCACCTGTATGGAGCGGGTCTCTCTTTCTTTTGGACGATTAAATACTGCACTGAGATGTTATGTTACATTGATGCGCAGCCTGGAGAAGTCTCTATTTAAACAGAGCAGATAGACTTCCTAAAGTTCAGTGTTTAATCCTATTTCGTGTTTGGTGGTCTCATAGGGAGAATATAAAATATGAATAAGAGAGTCATAGTCATAAAATAAAGAAAGTAAAAAGGGCTTAACAGTGGGACTATGAAAGCAGATTTCAAGCAGTCCTCATGGAAGTCAGGTTTTAGTCTGATAAAAATAGAACATACATTTATGAGGCTCTATTTAAATGGACTGAAAATACAGAGAAATAAAAAGCTCTGTCATTTATTGTGTTACTGTTTGCTCTTATGAGAGTTTTGTCATTGACAGAACAAACACTGTAAACATTTCCTGGGTTTTTTTATTCTTCTGCTTGGGAAAATAACAAAATAAAGAAATAATTCTTTATATTCTCTCTGCCTGTTCATTCTGATCTCTCCAAGTTATTTCTCTTCAGTCTTGGTGATAAATGGGACTTTGCAGGGAGCAGTCATAAAGCTCTCATAGCTTGTTTGTTGCACATTGCTTTTATGTGGTTTAAAATAACATCGCATCGCAATAAACATTCATGAAAAATTATATATACCCATCAGTTGTACTAGCGAGTGTTTGTCAAATAGATCTTAAAACTCACACACATTTAGTACTTTCAGTGGATTCTGTTTGCTGTAGTGCTGGGTTTTTAGTTCATTTTTCTTTAATACTTATTTTAATTCAGTGTTGGTTATTTTGAGACTTACTTCCCCGTACAATCTTTCTTCCTTCCTTCCATCCATCTATTCATTCACCCACCCAATCATCCATCCCTTTATCCACTCACTCACCCAATCATCCATCTATGCATATATCCATCCATCCATTCTTCCTTCCTCCCTCCCTGGTCTCTTCCTCCCAGGGATTTTTCTTTCCATTTACCCTGCTGGAAGCTCTGTGGGCACTACTCAACAGTGTAATGTGGGTGCATGCTCAGCTTCTGAGCTGTGAAGAGCATATTCATTCCAAACAACTTGGCTGTAAGGTCTAGTTATTTGCAGGAGTCAAGCAAGATATTTTATATCCTTATGTTCTCTCAAATGAAGTTAATCTCCACTTTCCAATTAGGCTTTTCTTTTTTATCAGTTCACACACTTAATATCTACAGTTACTAATATAAATTTAATAGAGTCTATTAACAACTGATTTTATAAGAATTTATCTCACATTTAAATGTATTTGGTCATAATAATTGAAATAAGTTAGGACTAAATGAGTTTTCAGCCTTGAGCATTTGATAGATGATTGCATTGTTTCATTTTGTTATTTATGCAGCATCGTAAGTTCAGATGGTGCTTTTACCAGGAGCTCACAGTTTAAATTACTCCTAATACGCAAGTGCTTTATAAGGATCATAAACAACATGTAGGAGAGTGCTGGAGTTTTTCATTCTTGTGCACTATTCTTGATAGTTCATTTTTAATTTCATTAGCAAAGATGCTCTCTGAAATGATGGCCACAAAGGAGCATCAGTGATGGAATGCTGACCAAAAGCCACCCATTTTGAACACAATTTATGTACTCTGGCATAGGCAGAGCACAGTTTTGATACCTATTTATGTCTAAATCACATTTCTCTGTTCCTAATATAGGTCCAAAACCAATTTTTCTTCCTGCAGTTTTGCTTAGTTATTATTTTCCTTTACTTCAAGGGGAATTTCACACATAAAATCTCATAAAGCAAAATGAGATCTTTAATTTCACCCATAAACCCTCCTATAGCTATTTCAAAGTATGGAGAACTTAAGAACTTAATATGTAGCTATTGAGAAACAGCATTTAATAGTCTTTTCAGACTCAGTCTTTTCCAAGGGTCACTCACCTGGCAAGGTATTTAATGGCTGTAAAGAGGCCAGAGGAGGCGAACATGTACAATAGGGCTCAGCAGCGCCGATGAGTTCAAGAGACCTGAATTGACCGGGAAAATCATGTTCCCATTCCATGCGGAATGGGCCTTTTTAAAAGAAATTAGTAAAGCTAATCAAGAACAAATTGACCTCTTTTTGTTAGGGTCAATAAATGGGAAAGGGCCAATATCCACTTATTTAAAACCACAGAATAACAGAGCAGGTGGCAGGGTTGGTCTCTATTACATAGGACAAATTTTCTATCTTAGATCCCATTTCAAATGCATCTGATGATGTTTACACATGATCGCTGTGCTGATTAACCATGGATACGCCTTACAACAGCATTGGTGTGGCATCGAGAGCACAGGTGGCCTGTGCTGCATCAGTCACTGAAGATGGGATTTAGGATCCCAGTGCTGGTCCACTCTGACATACACATTGCTGCTTGCAGTTCTGTGGGCACAATGGTAGGATCGATCCAGCCGGTGAGTTGGCTGAAATGGTTACTGCATTACAGACCCCTCCTGACGGGCTTACACTGAGCTTGGTTTCTTTAGCTGGGAGCAGACACTGCTTCCCTCCATCACCCAGGCCAAGCGCTGCTCATTGATGTGGTTCTCCAAGCAAACACTTGTTGCTAACAGCAGCGCCAGCAGATTAATGTTCCTTTTCTTCATCCAAAATACTATTCTTCTTTACTACCAAGGCCAGGTTGAACGGGGCTTGGAGCAACCTGCTCTAGTGGAAGGTGCCCTGCCCACAGCAGGCAGCTGGAACTGACTGATCTTTAAGGTCTCTTCTCCCCAAACCATTCTGTGATTCTACTACCTGCCCTCCAGCATAGAATGGAATACAGCAAAGCTCTTACCTTACTCTTACAAGTGGTAAGCACTTTTCGAATGTTGCTGAGCTTTTTCCTCCTCATTTTCCCTTTCCTTTATCTCTGCATTCTATTTGCTTTTTTCTCATTCACTGTATTTCTTTTTTCCTATCAGTGGTTACTGTAACCTGTATTCACTTACCTTTTCCAGAGGCATTCTTCCCTCTTTTATTTTCCTCTGTTTATTTTTCCTCGTTACTCTTCTGGTAATTTCCATTTTTCACTCCTTGTCTGAAGTTTATATTAAGTGACAAGAACAATGTCAAATAAATGAGATTATATTAATGAACAGATCTTGTCGCATTTCACAGGGAAAAATATTCACACTGCCTGATTTTTCAATTAAACCATTTACTGTGCTATCTGTTCAGTGTATCTTTATGAATATGCAGGACTGTAATGCATTCAAATTGGTTCAGGGTCCTTGTTAACCTCCAAAGTTGCCTACTAGAAAAATAGGGATTTTTTTGCTTTATATGTTACAATCAGAATACGTTGGTTTAGCCTTGATGTCTTCTTCAAGAAAGTAAAGGGGATTAGTTGTTTGAGAAAGCATCTTGATTCTTTCCAAGGATAACAACCTTATTCTTTTATTGTTCTTTCATTGTTCAACTGATTTAATCTCAGAAGTATTATCTTTTCTTTTAATATTTCTTGGAATTTCCCTTTATCCCAAGAGGGCCCTCACCACTGGAGAGTACATCCTGAAATGCCTGGTAAAGAGTCTGTAGAAAATTAGCTGTAACTTCAAAGATACCAGAAGTATTCGTTTTGAAGTGAAAGATTGCTACTACCCACATACAAAGGGAACCTTTGGGGAATAAAAGTTGAGCTCCTTGGACATTTCTTTCCTATGGCTGTGAAAGAATTACAAGGTCTGGCACAGGGTTACTGGCAAGATCTGGCGTCTCTTATTTCAAAGCCTGTAACAAAATGTTGTGTCGCTGTTGCAGTTTTAAAATGAAAAACTTTTATCATCCCCTGAAAAACTGTGTTGTCATCACATTCCCAGAGGTTTCCTTTCCCCAAATTACTTACATTCTCCAGTGGAAGACGACTAAAAACATAGAAGCGTAGACTGGTTTGGGTTGAAAAGGACCTTAAGGCTCATCCAGTTCCATCCCCCGCCATGGGCAGGGATGCCTAGCACTAGACCATGTAACCCAAGGCTCTTTCCAGCCTGGCCTTGAACATTGCCAGGGATGGGGCAGCAGCAGCTTCTCTGGGCACCCTGTTCCTGCGCCTCAGCACCCTCACAATAAAGAACTTCTTCCTTATATCTAACCTGAACTTCCCCTGTTTCAGTTTGAACCCCTCACCCCTTGTCCTATCACTACTGTCCCTGATGAGCCCCTCTCCAGCATCTTTGTAACCCCTTCAGACACTGGAAGCTGCTTTGAGGTCTCCACGCAGATAGCGATGCCTTGTGCCATGTGCCACAGAGGAGCGAGGAACATCTTCCTGTCCCCTTGAGGCTTGGGATGAGGGATAATTTAGAGGAATTACAAGGAAAATAATTAACATGAGCTGCTGGTTGTTTACTGAAGGAGATCACAGGGGACAGACATGCCTCCTCCCCAGCTCCACCACTGTCTTTCACTCTTCAAGGGCTTTCTCCTTTGAAAGCTTATCTGTACTTTGATTACTGGGGACCACATGAAAATGAAACAGTAATTAAGGGATTAAAAAATTGCAGCAGTACAAGTTTAATTCAGGGTGTAATTTTATTGCAGGCACGTGCAATATGTGCTTCTGCTTTATATGGCGCAGAGATTAGTGCAATAATCATTCCTTTTCTTTAATGGAAGGTTAACATCCTTTCAAACTTACAGGCTTCATGCCTTTCTAGATGTAAAATAAGACTCCTTGCCAGTGCAGAAAATGCTTTTCATTTAAAAACATGGCATTTACATCTGATTAGAACAGCAGAAATACTGATAGAGAATATTTTATTTGAGATTTTCATGGAATCCATCAGGAAAATGTGGATGGTATCTAAATAAATGAATAAATGAATCCAGATATCCTATGTATAGCTTCTCAAGAATGTGAATCATTGAATCATAGAATGGCTTGGGATGGAAGAGACCTTAAAATATCATCTACTTCAAACCCCAACTGCCAGGGGTAGGGACACCTTTCGTGAGGAGGGTGTTGAAAAACATTGGCTTAATATATTATAGGAAAATCCCGAATTAAAAGTATTATATGCAACCAGTATTATCCAGTCAGGGACACGGCTGATTGAGAGATGATGCTTTTGTCCCTTCAGTGGGAGAAGAGCCTTGGCACTGTGGCCTGGTGAATGAGACATTGCAGCATGTCGGGGGAAGCACTTCCTGCCAATAGCAGCAAATCTAATGGGATGTTTGGTTATAAACTCAGTAAAAGAAAACACTTCAAGGAGTATTCTATCCTATAGTTTTAAGATTCAAACTAAGATGCTTGAATATTGTGTGGGCAAAAGGATAAAGCCCAAGGACAGATGAGCATCAAGGGAAGTGCAACTGCAGCGTTCCTCCTTTTTCTTTCATTCTGGTCAAAGCTCCCTTCTTTCCTCAGCACACATGTTCAGGTCACATCACCCTGCCCTCACTCTTCCTCTGATTAGGAGCAGAAGTTTCCATTTCAATCAGTCAGTTTTCTCCCTTGTCTTCCATCCCCTCCAGGGGAGAAGGGGCTCCGATTTCAGTGACCTCTTTAACTCTTGGATACGGGTCATTCTCCCAAAATCTTGACAGCAGAACTGCCCTGCAGATTCCAGGCTTAATTTGGAGGTTGATTGTTTAAAACAAGTGCTGAAAGACAGGAAGCATGATGTACACCCCACTGGTGTTGAACAGAGTGCTTAGAAACATCAGTGATGATTGTAAACGGGAAGGAGGGCAAGATATAAAGAGTTTCAGTGAGCCTGACATATGACGAAGGCTTAGACAAAGTCAGACTTGACAAAAAAGACTGTCAAAGTCAGGCTTAGGTTAAACAGAGTTTTCCTCTCCACTGGAGTTCTGTGTTTCTGTGGGTGGCTGGGGGTATTTCTACTCCTCTTTATCCCAGGCTTGGGGAGTTGATATCATAGAATCGTAGAATCACAGAACAGCTTGTGTTGAAAAGGACTTTGTGATCCTCCAGTTCCAACTCCCTGCCACAGGTAGGGATGTTTTCCATTAGAGCAGGTTGCTCCAAGCCCCGTCCAAACTGGCCTTGAACACTGCCGGGGATGGAGCATTTACGACTTCCTTGGGCACCCTGTGACAGGACCTCACCACCGCCACAGTAAAGAACTTCTTCCTTGTATCCAACCTGAACTTCCCCTGTTTCAGTTGGAACCCATCACCCCTTGTCCTATCGCTACCCTGATGAAGAGTTCTTCTCCAGCATCCTTGTGGATGACTTTGTTCCAGTGGCTTGCTCAGGCTATAATTAGTTTCAACACCTCTGCCTTCTGCTGACGTTTCTCATTTCATCAGAAATAAAAGTCACTAATCGATATCCATTATTCTGTTAAATTCCTTATTTCTTAATTGCTGACAGGGTGCTTGTCCTACACTGTGTGTGCTATGGAGCCAGAATCCAAATAATGCTCATGTATCACAGCCAGAGGTGAAGATTTTCACTGCTCCTCTATTAGCCATCAGGATGGATGTGTTGGTGGGAACCATAACACAATAACTATAGGTTTGAAAATGGCATTTCTGTATTAAAAATCCCAGTAGTGTTGACTTTCTGCCAGGAGTTTTGATTTTTTGGGAGTGCTCTCCCCTACAATATGCTTGAATTTACACCCTCAAGGGTTTAAACAAAGAAAATAATTAAAGGGATCCTTCAAAGCAGAGACCTACTGGTGTGATGGAAAACAGTGGTTAGGAGCATTCTTTTCTTTGAAAACTATAAATTTGCACAGAGTTCTTTTATCATTGGCCACCCATCTTTTATGCTCAAGAAATAATTGTGTGCTAGTAACAACTGATTCAATTTTGACCTCTAAATGAGAAATGGTTTAATGAGGAATGGCTTTAACCTGCCAGAGGGGAGATTGAGATGAGCTCTTGGGCAGAAGCTCTTCCCTGTGAGGGTGCTGAGGCGCTGGCACAGGGTGCCCAGAGAAGCTGTGGCTGCCCCATCCCTGCAGTGTTCAAGGCCAGGTTGGACACAAGGGCTTGGAGCACTGCTCTATGGAAGGTGTCCCTGCCCATGGAACAGGGTTGCAACTGGATGAGCTTTAAGGTCCCTTCCAACCCAAACCACTCCGGGATTCTCTGATTCTATGAAATTCATTCCTTGGATTCCATCTCAGGACTCAGACTATGAATTATATTAGCACAGTCCAAAATTTTCTTCTGATCCTGAAGAAAAGCCTCATATGAGAGGTATGAAATGGGAGCATCAGGTTTGTTAAAACTCTTGACTGTTCCTATGCCATCAATCAGTAGGGCCACTAAGACAATGTTGGTTGTCCATAGAGGTCACCAGTGACATACGCACACACTTCATAACCCCTTTTGCACTCCTTCCTTGTTTTTTTTTAACACTGAGTTCTTCCTCAAGACTCTCTTAGTATCCCAGTACATTCATTAGTTTCTGGTAGGCAGGAGAGGAAAAGAAAATGGGGGGGGGGGGGGGCAGCATGATC
>JANRGW010049435.1:0-18760 GCA_024733675.1 Psilopsiagon aymara
AACAGAAGTAGCAATTATGGATTTTTTCCTGCTTCAGTTTCAAAATTCTTCTTTGAACAATGTTAGGTTTATAGGTTTATAGGTTCAGCCAAACTCTGTTAGCTTTCTACATACACCAGTTACTACAAGTCCTATGCTGGATTTCAACAACTACCTAAAAAGAGTTACAGAAATAATGTAGCATTTATAGAAGAAAATGGAAAACTAAAGAGCCATTGCTTACCACATGCTTTAATTTTTTAAAAAGCACTGGGTTTTGCAGAAGGCAATTAATTAGTTGCTGAAAAGTTTAAAAAGTGCAGTTTCTCCGATTCTACTTACTGCCTGTTCTGTAAATTTGTTTACTTGTTTTTGAAGTTTTTGACATTCCTTGAATTTTTCCTTGTAATGATCAGCAGCCATTTGCAGACGAAGCTTTAGATCTTCAACTTCTCTGCGCAGTTCCTGCTCCACAGTGTTTGAAGTTTCCTTAAAAAAAAAAGAAACTGTTTTCCCTTTTTGTTCGCATACCACTATTTCCCAAAGAGCCTTTTTTCAATTAAACAAAGCATAATACTCAAGGTATGTACAGAAGAAATTCCTATTTTCTTTGTGGGAAGAAAAGGAATAGAGTAGAGCAGAGAGAAAAGCAGCAGCTGTGCTGAACTTCATTCCTGTCAGGATACACTGAGGGAGTAAATAGGCACTGGTATAATACCAGAGGCAGCTGAAGAGGATTCTTATCCTGTGGACTGACTAACATATATCAGAAGTCTGAACACCCTCCAGGAGATGTTCTAGCTATCTTATAGATAGCAATAGCAAACATGGACAGACCACAACTATATTTCTACTAGAAGAGATTCAGTTGAGCTGTAACACTGATACATGAGCTATGCAAACTACGTTTACCAACTGGTAACATGAATCGTTCAGATGATCTGCTACTTTTTTCAGGATGCAATTCAAAACCATTGTATATTACTGAAATCCTTAAAAAAAACCCATGCAATTCTTGGATATTTTAAGTATAATAGCTCTTTTGAGGGTTGTATTTGTGTTTGCACTTTGTATTTATTGCACTATTTTAACTAATGTTCAGCACAATCTACTTTTAAAAACTGCTACATCGTTACAGTAATCCTAGTAGCAAGCTAATCCAATGAAGCTGCAGTCACAGAAGATTCAGCGCAAAGCTCATTTAAGTCAGAATGATGAAACTTGCATTAGCTCACTAGATTTTTATCCGAGAAAGAAAGATAGTTGCCAGTACATTAATATTTTTATACTCACAAATACTAAAGCAAATTAGCTTTGACTATAAATAATGCAAGGACTCAAAAGAATCAAGACAGAATCCATCAATAAAGAAAGAGGAGCAAAAACAATTTTACCCATCAATTTACTTATCTGTATTTTTAATGCTATTGTGGCTCACATAAAAGAATTCAGACAGGCACAGGATTAAAAATAATACACAGAAATACTGTATTATTTGGTGAAAATACTGGGGGGGTGGAAAGGAGTTGCTGTAAGTAGCAGCCGAAACCTCCTTTATTAACAGCCTTCCAAATCAGCTAACATGAGCTTGATTTAAGGTAGCATCTTGAGTATCAAAAGAGAATCTGATAAAAATTTGTACTAATCATCCATAAAACATTTTATTCCCCAACTTCAGCAAAGCTAGCTCTGACAGACTTCATAAACACAGATAAACTTCAGTACTAAATACTGACAATTTACCGGATCATTTTTCAAAGCTGTGATTTTTTTAAGTTCAGCTAAAGCATCAGCAAGCTGCTTTTTGCATTTTTCATTTTCCAGGCGTGCACTGTGAAGATCTGCCATCGTCTTATCTCGCACATTTACTGCATCGCTCAGTTCTTTTGACATTAGGACAGCTTCTTGTTTGCTAGCCTGAATTTGATCTTCAGCTTTCCGAAGCCGCTCTTTTAAAATACTTGCATCCTCCTAGGAAAGAGAAGGCAGGGAATAGAACACATCATTTTGTAATTCAAAGCTTAAAGGTGGGCATAGGGATTAGAAATATTTGAAAGAAAAATGAGATTTTCCTGGTGGCTTTAGCAAAACGACTAAATCAAGAGGTTAGCACACAAGCGCTACTTTCCCCATTTGCCTTTTTTGATAACAATGGTGTGAAAATGTATTTCACTATGACATAAAAGCACATTTAAATATTATTATCTTATCTACACCATATTTTTGCTGTACTTTCAGCTTTAGTTAAAAAAAAAACATGCAAAAAAGTCTGTTTTCCAGACTATCTTTGTTCTTATCACCACAGAAGTCTTCACAAGAACAAATGTCCACCCAGCTTCAAAACCCAAGTTCACCCCACAGTAAGATACTGCAGGTAACAGAGTAAGAGGTCTTACAACGCCTACAACTGGATGACGTACAACACAGTAAAGCAGCTTTGGGATGTTTTCCTCATAACTCCATTTCCCAAGATCTTGCACAACAAGCTTTTCAGAAGGAACTGAGCCAAAAACTGATGAAGAGCAAGCTACAGCATGTGGCGCTGAGACTGTCAGCACTGCTGCAATTCCAAAGGACAGCCCAAGGGCCAAATGACCAACCTGCACTACTGACCTCTAATTCCTCTGAGAAGCCCAAGATCAATAATAATGTTAATAATTATAAAAAATATTATTATTCATAATATAAACAATACATATTAATAACAATATACAATTTATACTACCATACAAAATACATATAATGCAACACAACATATATATTACAGTACATATCATATATAATATTTTACATATTGTATATAATAATATCATATATTATTATTATTATATATTCAAAGCTACTGTAAGTTACTTGCAGCCTCTAGGCTTCCTGAAGGTATAATCTCATTTTCTTGAGTCCAGACATAAATTCAGGCATCTCTAGTTCATTATTTGGTAATTCCTGACAACTCCATGGCATGACAACTCCAGAGGAGTACTAATACTCATTTTGTAAACAAAGATGGATGGACTCTGAAATGCCATAAAGTCCTGTTCCTTAGCTATTTTTACAGCACTTCTCCACTGTGAATCCTTCCCACAGGCTGCAGTTCTTCACAAACTGCTCCAGTGTGGGTCCCTTCCACAGAGTGCAGTCCTTCAGGAACAAACTGCTCCAGCATGGGTGCCCATTGGGGTCACAAGCTCTGCCAAGAGCCCGCTTCAGCATGGGCAACTCTCTCCCCAGGGCTGCAGGTCCTGCCAGGAGCCTGCTCCAGCACAGGCTTCCCACATGGTCACAGCCTCCTTCAAGCATTCAGCATGGTTTCCTCCATGGACTGGAACGGGACAATCTCCCTCACTACAGACTGCACGGAAATCTCTGCTCCAGTGACTGGAGCACCTCCTTCTCTCCTTCACTGGTCTTGGAGTCTCTCACGTATTCTTACTCTTGTTCAGCTGCAGCTGCTCTTGCCCAGTTTTTTGGTTTGTCTTTTGGGGGTTGTGTTTCTTCTTTTTATTTTCCTCCCCTTTCTTAAATAAATTATCCCAGAGGCATTACCACCATCACTTACATGCTCAGTCTTGGCCAGTAGGGATTCCATCTCAGAGCTGTTGGAATTGGTTCTATCGGACACAGGGGAAGCTTCTAGCAGCCTCTCACAAATACACCCCTATAGTCTCTCAGCTACCAAAACCTTACATGCAAACCCAATACAGCTATTCATAATACCACACTAAAACTAGTCTGAAGTAAACCCACCCAGACCATGAACAGCACAGGTACCAGTTCTTCAGCAATTTCACTTTCCTACTATACCACACTACACCACATAGCTAACACAATGCTACCACACCAAACAGCAAAAGTCACCACTTCCTCAGAGGTCCTATGGGTACTTTTATCACCGAATTCTCACAAATTTAGTCTATTTATATGCTACCTTGTTCTTCCTCAGGTTTTGCATCATTGTATCTTGAGAGCATGCTCACCTACCAAGTCCTTCATCCCATCTCCTCTTTACTCCTCCATCACTTTCCGCAGTCTCAACACAGCACTGTGATTAACTTTACTCCTCAATCTCCTTCCCTTTTCATGAATTTAAAAAAGCAACTTAGAGGAGTGTACTGCTTTTACTGTTGCACTTTTACTGAACTCACAAAAATACTTTTTCACACATAGTTCATCCCACAGTTCATCATGCGAGAGACCTCAACAAGCTCAGAATGTGAAGAAATAAAACAGAATTCACTCCTTTGCTTATTTTCTGCATCTACTGAGAATACTATAATCCTCTTGCCTCTCATTCTGCACCACTGGTGATATCTTCAACTTCTTTCTCTGGGGAAACACATACATTTATTTTAAATGCTTACCTTGTTGGGTGAGGAGAACAAAAGAACTTTCTTCGTATTTTCTCTTTCAGCTATGTCTAGCTGTAATCTGCCAACCTCCTCTTTATAATAATGATGTCATGCTTTCTTTGTTTGCACCCAAATTCTTAAACGTCTAGATTTCTTTTACTAGTTTGGTGTTTTCTATTTCTGTATTCTTCAAGTGGATCTGTAATGCTGCTAACAAATTTCAAACTCTTCTTCCACGTTATGAAACCTACTGTTCACCTGTCCATTTAAGTGTTCAATAAATTCTAACTCATCTCCAAGACAGATTACAACAGCTAAATATGAAAGTAAACACCTGCTATCACTGTCCTCCAGAACAAAGTTTCTGCCTGGAATTCTTTCAGCAAGATCACCTACAACAGCTCCACTCTATACCTAGAAGTTAAGGCCCTGATTTCTGTCCACCACAAATTAAACTACTCCGAATTCACTCCTCTCTTCACAAATGTTATACAACTAAGGACAAACAAAACAGAAATGACCTCAAGAAAATTAAAGAGAAATTAAACTTCTAGCAGGATATACTTGCAATCATATAAGAAAAAAGGTCTGCATCAGCAACACTGATTTCCAAAGACAGCAAATTGCTTTAACAACTCTAGAACTGTTGATGACTTTTTAAAGTCTCATCAAGTTTATCAGATTATGCCTAATAAAGGATAACTGTTGCACTCAGGTGTTCTCTACCCAAAGACTAGAAGATTTTTGTTGCTCATTTACAAAAGCGATTCCATCGTTGTGAAAGCTCTTTTGAGATTCAGTGACTTCTGGTACATATGTGCCACATATTGACATTTTCTTATGAACAGAGATAACTGTTAAATACACTTGATTTATTTCATACAAGCTACAGGTTTCATTATTTTAGCATATAATTTTTTTTTTGCCTTTGGTGGGAGGAGGCACTGTATTTTAATATGGGTGTCTCTCCATACTAACAAAAGAAAGCAGCCATGCTAGTAAAAATACAGATCCTCCTAAAGCTTCCCAGAGTTATGCCAAGACTCAAGAACAGGGATGTAGGAAACAGTCTGGAGAGAGAACTTCAAAGACTAAAATTTAATTTACTTGTGAAAAAGTGCGTTAAGAAAACTAGTTACTGGGTGACATACTGTGTTACTGCAGAGCTTCCTCACTAGTCTCCATTATTTTTTGTTACTATGCCTGCTTTTTAACAAATTAGTGATTCATTCTGCTTCTTAAGAGACCTTTTCATACCATGAGATGAATTCAGATGTTATTTTCCTCATTCATTTTTATATGAGAACATCCATAACTGCCTTAAAAATATGTTCACAGAAGCTACCCATTTCCTTACTTCCTTAACAAATTCAATTTATTAGACCTCCCCATAAAACATTATTACCTTTATTTCAAACCACTTCATTTCAGTTTTTACAGGTACAAGGAATAAAGTTACCTTATAAAGTTCTTTTTCATCCTTTTCTGTCTTTAACACACATTCAAGTTGCTCCTTCTCAAGCATCACTTTCTTCAGTTTGTGCTTCAGACTAGGACATTAACAAATTAACAGTACAGAATATTAATACAGAAAATCAGTTCATACAGTAAAAACTGTTATTTTTTAAAAAAAAAACAAAACAAACAACACTTCTATGGAAAAAAACAGTAAAATGAGGAAGGTAAGGAACAAAATGACTAAATACCTGTCTAACTCAGTTTCTTTTGCAATGGCTTTTTGAGTAACAGTCATGATATCTTCCTCAAGCTGGAGAACTTTGGAAGCAGCCTCATCATGCTTCTTCTTCATATCACCAATTTCAGTTTTAAGAGCTTCCGCTGTTTGAATATTATTCTTCAAAAAAATTGCAAATAGATGTCATTTAAGAGAGCAGATCTTCAAAATTACAACACGCTACCTGAATTACTGCTAAAATATGGTTCTTAAGATTTCTTCTCTTCCTTAAAAAGTACAAGCCTACTTCAAGTATATATAAATAAATATATAGAATATATAAAAATATATTAAACTTAGTATGCATAGTTAATGTATTAACAAGGAGTCAATAAATGAATGCTTGTTTTGGCACAAGCATTCAGTTACACAGAGACTACCAAAGACTTCAGAGTACAGGAGAAACAAAGCTGTATTTCATATCTTTTGCCCATCTCCTTTCTGCAAACTAACCATCAACTGCCAAGCTTAGAAAACATAAAGAACTTCTATTTCTCTGTTTACTTTCTTTTACTTGAAAAGAATGAGAGCTTGCATTTGACCAGACAGTTACTCAAACTCAAACAAGCCACAGTAAAGACAACTGCAGGCAAGAGGAGGGGAAAAAAAATAAATATGGAAGAACTTCTGATTTCGAGTGCGTTACTACACTACATTCTGCTAGCTAAAACACGTGGAAGGTATCACAAATCTCATGGAAGCTCATGAAACAATCGCAGGATTTATTTCGTAGATATTAGAAGCAGAGACAAAGAATAATGACAATACCCAAACCAGATTCCTTTGTCAGAAAACTGACAGATGCAAAACGGGAAGCCACTGTTAAGTATAACATTTATTATCTAATTACAGGAATGTCCGAGATGTTCTAAGGCAGTGGACAGCTAAATATCACCTCCACCACAGCAAAATGGCCATTTAAAGTCAGCTCATCTTAACTAACTCAGAAAAACATTATTTTCAATACTATTTTCTTGAGCAAATAAATTAGTAACACTAAAGTAGAACACACATTATTTTTCTACAATTTCTGATATCAAAATGAAATAAAGCTCAGTTTAGTATCAACCATGCCAGTGGTATGAACCAAACTGTAAACAAGGTCAAGACAAACTGACCAACATGCCTGACTGCAGCATGACTTAGTTTGTACAGATCCTAAGGTACAAACTGTCTTCCTGCTCTACATCTGGAAGATTAAAGCACTAGTTCATCTATTCATTGTTACACAAAACTTAATGTCCTGAAACAAAACTGTACTGTTGCATCAAGAGAAACACATCAGCTAGAGTTTACAAAGAACCCCTACTGGCCATATGCCAACTTAACTAACAATGTTTTTAGTACAATAAAATATAATGAGGACTGGTTTTACTCATTAATTGTCAAAATACACTGTTCACAAGTGTAATTAAGCCCCACTTTTACAAGCAACTAAACAGAAGTTCGGGCATTATGATTTTTTGGGGAGGTAGGGGGTGTTGAACTGTGAGAGGTGGCAAATACAACTGATGACTCAATCACTTCTTAGACACTACACCAGCACATAGATTTTTTATTTTTGTTATATATGCTATTAAAAAAAACCCAAGAACTAACACATTAGAACTATCTAAACTCTGAATTACTTTATTATATGCCTTAATATAGTAAAGGATTTCAAATGATCACAAATGTACCAACTCCTTTGAAAACAGCATTGGAGATGACAACACACAATCTTCATGAGGTCTTTATTTTTCAACAAAAAATACACATACTTGGTGTAACGAAGCCAGGATATTTAAATTAAAGTTAGTATTGCAAGTAAAATTTGCCATATAACCAGCAGCAACACCACACATTATAACTGCTTGTCCTTCCCTAGTGCAGTGGAGACTAATTACTTGCCCCTGTTTTGAAAGCCTAGCACAGTAAAAAGTCTATTTCAATGGATATCTGTGTTTTCTCTAAACACCACTTTGGTGCAACTGTAACAGTTGTAACCCAAGTACCTTCAAAAGAATTTAATCTGATACATTACATATACAAACTGTACAAACAGTTCAAACAGGCTGCCAAATGTAACGTATATTAAAAGGAATTAATAGCCTGAAAAAAAAATCACTCCACAAACAGCATTACAATTGATGCTGCTTTGCTAGTTATTCTAAGGGGACATGGTATTAAAATGTAAAAGTTCCATACTTAACAGATTCTCACCTAATAAACTTGTTTAGATACAACCAAAGCCTACAGTTTTGAAGAAAAAAAAAAAAAAAAAAAAAAGGATTTTTAGAGACAACTTGTTATTTTACAGAATTCTTAGCAATTCAGCTTAGATGCTGCAATTCTAGTTCCATATGCTTTGGTTACAGTGGTTTCAGTGCCTGTAAAGTTTAAAATGAGTGTTCTTAGGCTATTTTAGAGGTAAAAATTGACTGGTTTAGGAGTCTAAAAGGGAAAAATATAATAAACAGCAGGGCAACTATGTGTACCACCTCTACTACAAAAAAGATAATTACTTTCTGTAATTATTACATTATATATCTGCTACATCTCCAAATATTATACTTTTCCTCCACTTTCTTACCAGAAAGTAAAACACAGCAAGAGCACGAATCATTTTAACGAACTGGTTTTAAAACACTCAACAATTTTAAAGGTTATTTTTACTCTGGATAGTATTTTTAATCTAGTTACAAATACAGTTCTCCCCATCCCTCCTCCCCAGAGCTGCAGAAGGTTGGAAGGGGATGCAAACTGCACTAAAAGAGTCAGAATAAGTAGTCAGAAATTACTTAGGTCAGTTTCACTGCTGCAAAACAAAGCTACCAAACCAAAAATTCCTATAACTAACAGGAGAGGAGACTCACTAGTGACAAGAAACAAAGAAAATCTGATGTAGTCGTCCTGTGAATTTATGTGCCCCATAATCGTAATTCCACTCTGGGCTTTTTATGTACCTCCAGATAAAGCATGAGAGGACAGATGGGGCACCAAAATCTTTACTCCTATTCTAAAATGGCAGAAGATTCAATACTTAATATTTTTAAAATAATTTTACTGTAATCCCATAAAACACTGTCCTCCCCCTGCAAAGAATTACTATTACACATAACATGATCTGGTTATTAGCACATTATAAAAAGATGCTGAAACAACAGTTTTTACATCAAAAAATTCCAAATTACAGATCAGTTGCTTTAGGTTTGTGTAACTAATCACAGATACACCAACTGAAACCTCTTATAGCTATTATAAGATCTATCTAAAGGATACATCAGGATCATGCCTGTGTTCTTCCTTGGTGCATTTTTAAAATCTATTTATTAAACTTCTACTGCAAAATTACTACTAATTTCCATTTGAGAATGGAATAACCATCAAGTTCATAGATTATCATTTTTATTACACTGAACTATGGCAAAAATCTTTGTGCTCAACAATGAAGAATAACACGCTTTCCCTACTTACTTCTTACTTCTAACGGATTTTTGCAACACCAGTAAAATATTTCATAGTACAGCCCACTTAAAGCAAGCAAAGCAGCAAAGCCATCCCTTCCGATCAATCAACAGATACATTTTTTCAAGCACACCTAAGGCAGAGAGATATCCAACAGAATAAAATACCTGAAAAATACAACCCAAGACTAATTCTAGTTGCGACATCTTGCAGGATGTCAATTGGCACCATGAGGTTTTTATGCTTTATGGGATTTTCCCTTTTGAAAAGGGAAGATGCCCTTTTCAAATCATGTAAAACTCCCTACCTACTTTTTTAAAGCCATTCCACACCTAAACCATTCACCTTTGATTAATGGCTAATAACTACAATCTTCAGTTTACTTTTTACAGAACACATACATAGTATTGAAGAAGAATGAGAGGTTAAAAAAGAGCTCTGCAACATCGAAGCCAAAGAGGCAATTCACCAAATAAAAGACCATGTATTAAATTTGAAAATAAAAAAAAAAGGCAGAGGAACCTTTCAGCTGGACTGACTTATCTGGATGTAATTTACTGTCAGAGAAACCATTATGCTTCATACCCTGAGGAGGATTTAGGGAGTCTAGACAGATTATCTGCAGGAGCCTTTTGTTTATCCCACTGACATCAGAGCAGCTCCAGCAGAATCGTGCAAAACACCTGGCTGACATCATACTCTCCTCAGAGGTCCTTTAAACAGGGATGATAAGCACAACACAGTACCACTGCAGCCACTGCAAAATCCGAGCGTGCTCATGACACAGGGCCTGAATGTTCTGCAAGGAAAACTGAAGCTGCAATTTTTATTTCTAAAATAAAACGTAAGCACTCAGTAAAACAGGAAACTCATTCCAAATAAGCTCAAATATATTAAGCTTTTATCTTTGTGACTATGACTGACAGTATACAGACTGCTCTAAAAACACCAAAGATTCTCTGTCCCAAATCCTAAGATATTACAGTGGTATTAATTTGTGTTAATCTCTCCAACTAGCATTGTTAAACAAATCAAAGCTCTACAAAGCTAAGGCCTACCTCAGTAAAAGTTCATCGAAGTAACACCACTTAGTTACTGCCCTGAAGACTGCTGACATTCAAGTTTTTGCAGGAGGCAGCTGAAGTAATTACACACACTAATTTTGCAGCATGCATTTACATTTTGCAATGTCAATTTCTTATAATGTCTTCTAATTCCACTATGTGCTACTGCTTTCACAGAGTCATCCTCATGAAGGCATAATTTGAAGTGCAGAACATCTCAAATGAATTTGCTTAATCATCCAGTGAAATTTCAATTAGCCAGTTTAAGAAATAGTCATACATAGAACAGTCACTAAAACAATAAAATAGGGGTTTCTCTTCATAGGATGTTTAGAGCACCTTTGGGTAGCTGTAATTGCTGGTGCCAACCTGAACAACTCTAAGTATTTAATTTGTATCTTCAAATCATTATTTACACAGAGTTTGGTGGAGAGAGGGGCTGCTTTTTTGGTTGGGATATACTTTTTGGTTGACGTTTGAAGGACTGCTTTTCGGGTAGTTTGGTTTTTCTTAAAACAATGCCTCTCTCCAACCATCAGATTTTCACACATGCAGCACACAAAGAGTATCAATACAGCTCGATTTAAAGAGGCACTGAAAAAGTACCCGATTCACTTTTATGCATGCAGTCTGAGCTGGGCACTTGTACTGCTAACATCACACTGCACTACAGCACTCCGTCACTGTCTAAGCAGAGAAACTCTCCTTATAAAATGGCATCAAAAGCCAATTTAAATTAATCCCTGATATTTAAATAAAACTCTTCACTGAATACAGCTACTCTGCAGGTAGAACCTGTCAGCAGAATATGGATCTTGACACCTGTCCTATTAAAACTCTCTATCAGATAGATGAATAAGCCCACTTTTCAAAGTTAAATTCACGATTAAATTTTAAAAAAAGCATGAAAGAACAGCTTTCTCTAGTCAGGAAACTCATTTCTGCATCAATTTCTGCAATGTTATAACAGAAACACTATTCAAATGTTCACAGAATCAAAGAATGAGCAGATAATCTGCAAATCTGTTGCTTCTGACTAAAGCATTTACGGAAACTACCGCCGCAACAGTAAGACTTATTAGCACTGCAACATTAACCAGTTCAGAAGTGCTCTTATCCCACTAGAGGGAGACAAATGATTGCAAAAGTATCATTTGCAAGCTCTGCTCTCTACAGAAACCTACAAAACCTGTGTTCACAAAGCTGAATGGTTGCAGAGTGTTGAAGGAGCAACTGATGAAAGACTGACACAATAACTATGGCACATTTCTCTTGTTCAGCACAGTAATATTGTATCTTAAAGCAGCAGGCAAGTGCACTGCTGACAGAGAGCTTATACACAGTTTAAGAACATGCAAAACTGGGAACTCAAGAGCAAAAAGTATGAGTTCTTTTTATTTCATAGAATCACAGCATCACTCAAGTTGGAAAATACTTTTAAGATCAAGTCCAACAGATCACAGCCAAGTCCACCACTAAACCACATCCTCAAGGAATGTATGTTACAAATCTAACAATACGAGATGCAATCAGAAGTATTCCTATTATTATTTTCTAGATAAAAACAAGCTATGGTTTTGTTAGTCATGTTCTGTAATATTTTTAAAATAAAATACACTCAGATAAAAGCAGCTTACTAATGTGATTCAACACACTTGAGGATGTACCATCGAACAAGTTATCTCGGTAGGAAACTAAACGAAAAGCTGAAATATTGAAAACAACTTGAATAATTCTGGTGACTGTGTACAATATGTCACCTTCTTAAGTAAAATCATCATAGTGAGTAATTACATCATTATTTTAACAGTTATTTTAGTAGAGTTGCAAGCTGTATGTACAGCATGACTCAAAGTATGCTATCAGTGAAGATCATCGTAGTTAAAACAAATTAACTCTGAAACACTACACAGAAGGTTGCAAGAAAAAGATGTGATGTTTCTGAAACAGTTCCAATAATTTCATATTTACTTTACACAGGGTAGTGGCACACTAAGTTAAACCCTTACGCTATGTAAGAGCTAATTCAGTGTCATCCTGGGAGGAAAAAAGGTAATAGTCTAGGAATGGTTTAGCAAGCATGAAAATACTCCTGCAGAGGAATATTGTGACTGTTTTCCTGCAACTGAAACAACAGACCTTTTCAGAAGACTGAAAAGAGTTTGCATGTTGGGGAACTGGAGAATGGGAACGATTTACTCATCCCCTCCCAAACCTGGTCTTCTCAGAATGACTACATTCTGCATTAAGCAGCTACTGGCTATGAGAAAAGATAAGCTAAGAGAAATGAAGACTGAATTTGTCCCAAGTTTTACAGCATCTTATGTTTTGGCAAGGTGGACTAATTAACACAAGTTAATGGTAATAATCATAGCATACGAGCACGCACTAAAAACAGTGGGGCTGGAGAACACATTCCATCTGAGCGCAAACACTAACTACAGAGAGCTGCATGTCTTGCATATACTCTTTCCTGTGATGGTGATGACAACCTGATAAAACTATGTCTTCAAAACCATTTATATGTTGAAAACAAATTAAAATTACAGATTCATTTTTTTTTATAGATTGTTGTATTTTTAAGAGAAAAGCTAAAAGTAGATCAATCTTTTTCTAGTATTTTTCCCAAAGAGCCTCTGAAGGACCGCTTACATCCCAACTAGGCAAAACCCAGGCAAAGAAGACAACAGTTCCACTGCCTAGAATTCTATGAGAGAACTAGGTAGGGAAGAGATATCAAATAATCAAGAGTGGGAAGGAAAGACTAATTGGGATATAGCTGTGACACTGTCAACAATTATCCTGTCTATATTAAGAAATCAATGTTGCTACAGAAATTTCTCAATGATCCAAACTACTCCTGAGCTATTTATGAAAACAAAGGACTGATAAAAATCAATACAAAGAACATAGCCTAAAGGTATAGGAATAAACATCAATTAAAGGGGATTTTAAGAGAACTATGTTTTAACAAAAGGTTTGCATATCAACAAACTCAGAATTAATCTACCTTCTATGTCTAACACCACACAGTAAGATAACCGAAGTACTACAACCCCTAACCACACCACCCACATTCTGTTCAATCCCATGATAAAAATACAAGCTAGCTTAATAATGTATTTGATCAAAAGATAAAGACACGAGCTCAGATACCCATATTATTTGCTCCAAAGAAACTGTGTAAGACTTTTAGAAAAGGGGTAGACTGATGAGCATTTTGTATGAAGGGGTTCGTAACTCCAGGGCCCCCTTACAATACAAATGGTAACAACCAAATAGCATTTGCCAGTACATTAGCAGCCTAAGAAGCTCTGTCCTCCATGAGAATCAAATGCATGTGTCTACACAGACATAACCACCTCCCTTGCTCATACAGTTGCTGCTTTTTAAATACAGTATTTTGTACTATTGTGGTTTTAGAGGGCTCTTTTCTGAGCACTTCATGATGAAAGTACTTGCAAAAAGGAAAAAAGTAAGTACGTTGTTACAAAATTGTACATAACTAAATGTAGTTTAGCATTATCTTTGACAGAAATAAAGACTGCTGTCATCTACAGCTTCCTCAAACTACAGCGATAATGATATATGGTGTTTACAATAATTGTATTTTCTCATATGGGCTATTTTGGTTTATTGCTTTTTCTTTAGCCTAATATGCTCTAAAGTGTATTTAAAAAAAAAAAATCTTTCAATTTAACTCCAAATACTTAAACCTTTGCTAAACATTGTTTAAAATACAAATTTTGGATTTATCAACTCCACTTTCATCTATTTCTGTATCAAAAGTCTAGTGACAAAAGACCAGAAATAAAAGCCCATAGAAATACTTAGTTAAAATAACCATTCTGGAACTTAAAGGCACAAAAACCCCAGCAAGCCAAACCAAATCAACCTAGCTCATAGTAAGTAAACTGTTAAATAATATATATATATTGATTACTTAGAATTTCAAGGTTATCCCTTATAGTCTAACATATAAAAATATAATAAATCCAAGTTACTGCATTGTTCAGGCTTATTGCCAATAATAATTATTCACATCACATGGAACCAACTAGATTAGCGGGGAGGTTGCAGGGAGTAGTTTTGGAGAGTCTGTTCTGGTGGTTGGTTGTGAGGTGAGGGGAAGGTGTTGTCTGGGGGTTTTTGTTTGTTTCTTTTTTAAATAAACACAAGGAAAATAAAACCTAGTTACTCTAATCCAACTGTGCACTGCATAACTGCTGCTCAGGAATCCTTAAATTAATCCATTAACACACTGTACGCATTCCCAACAAAGATAAATCATATAAACACTTGATCCCTGGCTGCATGTTATGTGCTGGGACAGGAAGGCAGGAAGACAGAAGGGATCTTTTAAGACTGGAAAGCTTAGAGAAAGACACATATACAGTATTGTTTACTGAACTTTCTAATAATGAAAAAGTTAACTTACTGCACCTGATTTAGTAAATGCTTGTTTAATTTTCAGGAGTAACACTCAACCTACATTCTGCTTATGCATATAAACAAATCAGATTTTTTCAATTTAGAAGACTTTTTTTAAACAAGTGAAGACCAGAGAATAGAACATAAAAGATTTAAACTTCTGTCTTGCTTTACAAGACAAAAATAATTGCATTAGCTAGAAAACTTCCATAGTACTCCAGACACGTGTAGATCTGCACCAGCCTCAGATCAGGTATCTACATATAGCACCATTAAGTATAACTGAGAAGTTATTCACACTGCATCATCACTTCAACAAAATACAAGGTCAAAACAAACAAACAAAAAACCCCAAACATTCCTGAAAATGAATTCTAACTGCTAAGATCTAGTATCTTGAAGGCAAAATTCTGTTTGATTATTTAAATCCATGGTAAAATGTGAGAAACTATCAAGACGTTTTTGGTCCTCTACAGCCTAACTGTATCCATCAAATTAAAAGATGGTTTTTTTATAAGAACCTCTAGTGACAATGAAAGATATCTGTAGCTCACTCAGATTTATTCACCAAGCTTATGATCCTGCAAATCCATAAAATGCATGCTTTTAAGTCTATAATTTTTGTCTCACTGATTTAAGCCAGTTCTCCCATGTACTTGACATTAAAATAATCCTTTTATAGGAAAAACTTTTCTAAACAAGACCTTATCCTTTCTTTTTTCCTTGCCCAACTTTCTAGTTCATTTCACTATGACTGTTCAAAAGTAAACCACAAAGTTTCAACAGTTTCAAATTCCCCCAACAAATTCCTATTAGAGGTGTATCACACAGAACTGTTGACATATACATACTAGTACTCAGAAATAGCCTATTAACTGCTGTCCACAGCTAAATTATATAGGCTTCATTACTTCAAATTTGTCCATGTCACCACCTCCCTCCCACATGTTTTTAATCTTCTCCTAAAAGTTGCTTTTTTTTTAAAAGCAGCAGTTTAAAAATAGATTTGGTCCAACATTTTTTTGCCTTTTTTATTATATTCAAGTTTCCTCCTTACCATATGCAGAGTTGCAAATTAGGCTTGCTTTATTTTAGACTAGATTTATATTTTCGCTATCACTTAACAATGTAAATTGATTTTTAGCTTTGTCCTTCTTTTCCCTTTGAAAATCTTCAGAACTTGCAAAGCCTTCCAGAGACATGACCAGTTACTTTTCACTCTTGGTATACTTTGGCAATAGCATTCTTTGTTAAGCCTTGATCTTTGATTTTAATACCAGAAATTTTTATCATTTTCAATACCCTTAATGGGAGTTTTTTGAAAAGCCTTCCTCCATTTTAGGTTAATGCTAGTGAGCTTTAAACTATCAACTACTTTCCACTATGAATTCCACAGTTAAATGTCAAGCATCTGGTAACAGATGTCATTGATTATCTTACCAAGCCTGGTACCAAAATCCTTAAATATTTTAACCATTTTACGACATAAAAGGAATAGTGGCAGGAGGTTAATAGGAACTGACCTATTCTAGTGTAAATGTCTATCTAAGTACTGAGGGGTTTTGATAGCCGATTTTCACACAATTTAACTGGTTCTTGAAAGAGGAGGATTACAGACATTATGAGTCAGGTTTAATCAGTTAAACAACTAACCTTTTGCTCTGTTTGCAGTTGGTCATATCTCTGCTTTTCATGGTTAAGTTCTTTTTCCAGTCTTTCAACTTGATCTCTGAGTTGTGCTGTTTCCTTTTCCAGAACAGAAGTTACCTTTAACAGCTCCTCTTTTTCTTTTATTATTTTTTCAATTTTAAACTGTAAAAAAAAATAAAATAAAATAAAAACTTGGGGTTTGGTAATTTTTCTCCCCTTCATTTCTATGCATTAAGTGGTAACAAATCACTCCAGTGTCTGAGCAGAAGCGCAAAATGTGTGTCCTCTGGCTAGGTTATTTTACTGTTTTCCTGTTATTCCCAAATTCTTGAAGTTTCACTCCTTTAACTGAACAGTACTACATTACTATTAAATAGCACACTTTGCCGTGTTTTAATTTATGCTCAGGTTTTAGTCCCTTAAGTGAAGTGCCTTTCCTGTTCCCAAGTGACAGCAACTATGGAAGAGCTAATTACAATTATGACACCTTGGTGAAAAAATGATTGCTGAGTGCAGGGACACACACTCTCTAGTGATGTTTGAGGAATCTCACAAAAAATAAAACATGAAGAGACACATAGCCAAAAGTAAAGGTGGCACATAAACTGCCACCTTTCAATACTTAAAGGGCGGTTATAAGAAAGACGGGTAGACACTTCTTAGCAGGACTTGCTGCCACAGGATATGGGGCAATGGTTTTGAACTAGAAGAGGGGAGATTTAGACCAGGTGTAAGAAAGAAATTTTTTATGATCAGTGTGGTGAAACACTGGCACAGGTTGCCAAGAGAGGAGGCAAAGGCCCCACCCCTGGAAACATACAAGGTCACATTGCTGGGGGCGCTGGTCAACCTGATCTAGTTGAAAATGTCCCTGCTCATTACAGGGAGGTTGGACGTGAAGACCTTTGAAGGTCCCCTATGACCCAAACCACCCTGCGATTCAGTGAACCAAGACAATCAAAAATACTTGAAAAATTCTTTTTCATTCATTTTAGTACTATGAGTACATATCTGAAAAGCAAAAATATCCCAGATGTATCCCTGTACTAAATCTCTTATCCCTAAATTTTGAGAACTGTAAACAAAATGCATGTATAAGCCTAGATGCAACTGAAAAAAGGATGAAAGGTCTGAGAGCAAGGTAAGGAAACTGTACTGAGCAATTTTCCAATAAGCAACTGATACAATCAAATTAGTTTGGTGGTAGGTTTTCTTGTTTGTTTAGGTTTAATTAAGTTTTCAGCCCACAGAATATCAAATGGAAACATCTTGACTGGATGTAAGCATACAAGCCTAACCACATCCACCTAGCAAAGAACAAGACACACAGAACAATGCTTTAAATGAAACAAGAGCTATTCTAACATACTCAGGCACATGCAATTATTCAGCTTTGTTTCCAAGGCTCTTGCGCTTGAATAGAAGCATACCAGTTCTGTAACGTACGTCCTTAAAACAGGCGCTGTTTCACAGGGGTATCTTCACTCCTCCAGTGAGCTGGAGAGCACAGATATGAGATGGGCAACTATCCTCTTACGGTTTCCCAGTCTTTGCTTAGTACTATACCACACTTGTAATCAGTTTCAAATCTATACTCATCTAACCTGCAAATGTTCTGAACTCCAACCAAATACTGGACAGCAAGACAAAAATATGTACATAACACATACATATGTAGGTTTTATCGTCTTGGTTTGTTCTTCAATACCTGTGAACGTATGTGTGTGTGTATACGTATCAAAAAAAGAAAGAAACATTTTAAGAATTGTTGAATCAAACCTCAAGAAGTCCAGCTTTTGTGGTCACCACTAACATATCAGAGTTTCCTTCATCCTCCATAGTTAGCAATTCTTCAACAGGGGAAGAGGTACGGAACTGGAAAGGTGTGCTTGCTCCACGGATTTCTCCTTTATGAGTCACGTAACAAAACTGGTAAAATTCTCCATCGTCATTTGGTAGATAATATCCTATCAAAATAAATTCACATATGAAGAAGCATTCTACACAACATACAACTCTATCAGGAAACAGATCATAGAATCATAGAATAGTTAGGGTTGGAAAGGACCGTAAGATCATCTAGTTCCAACCCCCCTGCCATGGGCAGG
>JANRGW010049436.1:5302-19148 GCA_024733675.1 Psilopsiagon aymara
AACTTCTTTGAATGAATGTAGTTGTTTTTTGTAGTAATGTGACCAGCTCAGTGCCAAAGAGTGGCAGGGAGCAGACTATCCACATGGAAACAAGGTAGAGCCAGGCTGTTGGCTCCGGGTTGCTGAGGGCTTTGAGCTGGGCTTGAGAGTGTGTAGAGAGGAGCCAACTGGGTGGTACAGCCTTTTGGTACATTGATGTTCCTGTTTCTTACCTCACTTGGTTTGTAGAACGCTTATCCCTGGAAAATTCTTGCCAGGGAGAAGATGTTAGGGGGAACAGAGTTTTCTTCATGTTAAACTATAAAAAAATTCTAGAGCTTCTCCTGGTATTTTTAATGCTGTGAGGTGAAGGGGTTGTTTAGTCTGGATAAGAGAAGGTTCAGGGGAACGTTATTTCTATAACTAACTGAAAGGCAGATGGAGGGAGGACGGTGTTATTCGCTTCTCCCAAGTAACAAGTAATAGGACAAGAGGTAACAGCCTCAAGCTGCACCATTTGAGGTTTAGACTGTATATTAGGAACAATTCCTTCATCAGAAGAGTGATCAGGTGTTCAACAGGCTGCGCAGGGAACTGATGGAATCACTGTTCTTGGAAGCATTCAAAAACCTGTGTACAAGAGGCCCTCAGGTAATGGTTGGTGTTGATGATCGTGAAGGTCTTCTCCAACCTGTCTTATTCTATGATCTCTGGCCTATAGTCCACACATAAACAGAACTGATTTTCCCTCCAGTGTTGGTTGTGCTAAGTTACACAAGAAATGTTTCACTGAAAGAAAAGCTCCCCACCCGCCCTGCAGAAGTGCAGGGCTGCTGACCCTGAGTGAGCTTCGGAGGCTGCCTAGGCTGAATTAGCCTTTAGGTGACTTTTCTTGACAGAAGCAGGAAACACTGGTGCTGGGAACTTTGCAGAAAGATCTTTTTGGAGGCAGCTTTGTTCACAGAGTGAACCCTGTGGTGACAGCGCTGGGGAGGAGGATTTGAATGCTGATATTTCAGTTCTCTCCATATTCCTTGATGGGTTTTGCCAGCTCAGGTGTTTTCTGGCAGCAGGTGATGAGCTGCAGAGGAGTGGGCTGTCGAGAGCCCTCCTAGGAAGAGCTTTCCAATTCCCTTGTGGGCACTGCCTGTCCTTGGATGGGTTGGGGCTGGTGGTGAGTTCTGGAGTTGGCAGGCTCTGAGGGAGCACACACTGGCTCCAGCACTTTCCCTAATGCCTGCAGTGCTTGAGGGGCCACTTAGAATGGCATTACCACCACATTCTTGGGTTTGGATTCTATAGCCAGCCTTTGGTTTATTAAAAGAGGTCCAGTCATTTTACAGCATGGCACTGCCTGAGCAAAGACACCCACAGGGTGTGTAGAAAACGTAGGCTTGCTTGGTCTGCAAGAGGCACAGGAAGCTCTAGGAAACAGGAGAGGGTGTTATTTGGTAGGGAATCATGTACAAACAAGAAAAGGTTCCATGGTGCATGTTGAAGTGTGACCAGGAGCTCCAACTGAACTCTAGCTTTTTTCCCGGTTTATTTTTGGTATTTTAATAAGTTTAGCAGATAGAATTAAGGATATATTACTTAAATAACCATGCACATCTTCAGTAATATATTATGAAATGCAGAATAACTTCCAGTTACAGTAGTAATCATTTCATAATTCCACATTTCTGAAAAGTGAATTAAAAATATTTGCCTCAATTTAATTATAATCACTTAGTAGAGTGTATTATTCAGCAGTTATTTTTGTGACCTGAAATTGGCAGCTGAGCCTACCTTTACAGTACAAATTCCACTTTTGGCATGTGTAAACATTAACGATTAGTAAAATCCAGAGGAATTTGTCAGCTTAATCGCTGGAATACCGGTGGCTGCCAGTTAAGGGCTGGCATCACCATCAGTAAAATTACTTAAGGCTACTGTGATCCATGTGAGGTGCTGACAGTTCTGTAAACGTACCAAAGTTATCACTAGTGGTTAGACTATCTCAATTAAATCCCATTCATATTGCTAAATGCTGAATTATGTGCTGTTAGAAGCTTTGGACTACATCTTTTAAGACCAAATGCCACATTACTTCGAAACCAGCTTTTATAGTTGGAACTGAGCTTGACATGTCGGTGGCAATTTATATCAGCTAAAAAAGTGTGATGGAGGTCTATATACTTCTCAATCAAGAGCGTTTGGGGCTTGATTTCTTGTAGTGGCTGGCAGCATGCGGTCACATTGGGGGTATAGCTGTAGATCAGCAGGAGGATGTCTGCTGTGTTGTAAAACATGCCTGTGGCTTGGTAGAGAGTACCGGCATGTGGAGTAATGAAATATCCTGGATCTTAGTACTGTTATCTGCATTTCTTTTACGTGCTTACTCATCTATCCCTTCTGCTTCTGGAAACTGAATATTCAAGATATGAAAAACCAGCGTGGTTCCTTCGTCTAGGAACAAGCGGAAACAGGATGTGGGAGGAAAAAAATCAAGTGCCGTAAACTCTGTCACATGAGGAAGTGTGCAGTAAAAAACAAAGATAATTAAATTTGGGTCTTGTGAGTCACAGCGCGGAGCCTCTTTGCTCAGCTCCACAGGTAAGAGGAGCTTCTCAGTAATGACCAGTTTGCACCGATTCTTTTTGCAGATGCTGTTTGTGTTTCACTTGCTTCATTGGTTTGATTCCATTTCTATATTCCTTGAGACTGTGTTTGCTCCATACATGCTGGATGCTGAACTTCGCCTCTCTTGCAATTCAAAATGTTAGTTATTCATTGCAAGGGTATGAAAAAGCAGAGTCACTCCACACAGCTCTCAGAGGGAACAGGCAGTGTGGCAGTCTCCCATTTATCATTGCTCCCCTGGGCATAAAGACTGTTTTTCTAGAAATAACTGATATTTTTGTAGTGTTACTGATTCAGCCAATTCAGAATCGATTTTTTGGCAGCGGGTACTTCTGTTAAGTGTGCAGAGATTGCTAATTAGACCTATTTGGTGGGAATTTCTACCTTTCACTAAGTACTAGGAACTTTAACACAAATTGTATCATGCTGCTGTTACGGAGTTGAACAGAGCAGTCAATCTGCTGATGAAGCTTCAGGCTGGGTTTTGGTTTTACAGGCAGTTCAGCAGGCCAGCTTCGGGCCCAAGTTTCCAGTGTGCTCATCATTCTCTTCTAGGAAAAACCTGCCTGGCTGCTGCTGATGGGCAAGTCAACCTGAGCGCACTTTGAAAAAAGGGGACAGTAGAATACATGCTACTGCTATGTGAACTTCCAGGGTATACTGGAGCTATCGCTCTCTATGTACCTTCTTTGCCTATTTTGGTTTTGCTCTGCATTTCAAGTCAATCAAAATTGTTTCAGAGTCTTTTAACATGAAATGGTTGAATGAAATACTTCAATTGAGCCTTTTTAAGAATTTTTTGAGATGGGTGGTTGGGATCATAATGAGATTTGGGCACCATTCATGAAAGAGAGGAAACAAGTTCCTTAATCTGGTTAAGCTTGACTGGGTTTGGCATTTGCCTCCACTGAAGAAAACAGTGGTTCCAATTGCTTGCCTGGTACAAAGCAGGAACTCAAGACTTTGAAACTCCCACCTCTCAGATGAGTGATGAAATCACCAGACCATTACATATTATATTTTCCTGTTTCAGAAGTGCATTAACTGTAGTAGTCACTTGCCTAGGCAGGAAGCAGGTATCCCTCTACTGAGGGGAATACCCAAACCACAGAGATGCACTTTCATTTTTTCTCAAGCGTCTATAACTGTGTACAGTGAAAGACAGCTTCAACAGCAAAGAGTAGGGAAGATGCACCCAGATAGAGAGAGGCACTTCATATGGCTGCAGTGCATTGTTGAGAGCTGAAACTCACCTGTCCTGATGGCTCTCTATGGACTATGCAAGGGTGACACATCATCTCTGTCCTGCAAGCTGTGCTCAGGTTTCCCTTAGGCATCTCTTCCCCTAAGTGCATGCCTTTCAATAAGACATGTGACATCAAGAAAATCTCTTTCAAATTCAGTCAAATTCTTGATTTCTTTTCTGGGTAACTCGAAAGTTCGACTTTGAAAACAGGCAGAAGAATATAAAAGCTATTAGTAGATTTCTGACAAATTCTGTGAAGGTAATAGCTTGGCTTGAGTGGCTCTCAAGCACTCCCAACCCAACCAATTTGCTTGCTAGGGCATCCTAACCTTTCTTCTTCCAATAAACTATCCATATGCTAATTTTACTACCTAAGAATGAAATCAAGCCTGTCCCATAGTCTTAGATAGGAAAATGCACAAGACATTGTTAGTAATGGGTGATAGCACAGTCTTGGAAAATAAGTAGATAACACTGTGAAACATGTTAAGCAACAATTTAATTTTTTAAAAAAGTATCATGGTTTTAATCTTTACTATTGCTTTTACAGTGTTAAAATTTAAAGGATGGCCAGCATGCCTTCAGTCCTCCTCACATCCAGAATCTCTTTAAGAAACTCACTTATATGAAATAGACACTTTATATTGCGGTAAAACAAACTCAAAAAGACAGACTTTCTAATCGCCTGGAGTCACGTTTCAAAACTAGCAAGTCAGGCAGTTATCCAGCAACGACCTCCTTATTTTAAACGTTTTTCTTCTTTAAAAAAGGTATGAAACAGCAGTGACCCAGCACTAGCCTAGATTTTAAATATAAAAGAGATTTTTATCAGTGTAAATTTGAAAAACAAACCAACTGCCACCACCTGGGTGTTAATGATATTGGTCAGAGTCCAGCAATGACCTCCTATTGTAATTCTCTGTGTTAATTCTGCAGTCCGTAATTCACGGCCCACCAAAAGGCAACAACCAGCATCACTGCAGGCACCAGCTTCTGGCAGACGCACCTAAAAGGAAGCCTGCAAATCTGTGGAAAGAAAAGGGAAGGGAATTAGAAATAACAAAGCAGCAAAAAAGGTGGTGCAGGAAAGCTAACAAGAATGCCTGCATGCATGGTTAGTGTGAAATTGAGAATATGGTCTGTGGCTGCTGTGAATGCTGCAGTGGCAGGGTTATATCCAGCCTCTAAAGAAGCCTCTTTCATCTGGGGTAAACATGGTGAAACACCACCGGCAGAAGGCCTGGTGATCTCCCGTAGAGTAGATCCTTACAGCTGCTTATGGTGGGGGAGCCCCATGAGCTGTGTGGAACTTGGGCAGCTGTCTGCAGACATTTGGCATGCTCCGCCTATGAATGAGAAGTTTCAGCCTGAAAATTAAAAACAGGGCAACAGGGAGACACTAACAAGCTAAGGAATAACCCCAAAACTAGAGCAGCACTGAATGCTTTACTCACTGACACTTCATGGAAGTCAGGCATTGCTGTTATCTACTTGTCAACCAAAAGGTGGGAGAAAATGGAGAGCGCATACCCAGCTTCCATAACCGATGATCCTCTTTGTCCAGTTATTGTTCAAAATAGTTCCACAGCTTCTTATAACACTTCTAATAATATTCCATGTCTGGAAAACACTGATAGCAACCCTGGGGATTTATTTAGAAAAAAAAAAAGGGAAAAAAAATGGGGATAGAAAATTTATTCTAAAAATTGGCAAATAAAACACCGAAGTTTAGAAAGCTACAAGAAGCAGTCTAAAACTCAAGTATGTTCCTGTCTATATGTACATGTATATTCCTCTCAATACTTAGGAAGAAGACCTGGCAACTTCAAAGGGCTTTGAAAGCTAGAGATAATTTGGTTTCAGAGTTAACTGACTAGTAACATCAGACAAGGAAACATGCAACCTTGTGCCTTTGCTGTTGTTTCAAACTGAGGACAGCACAACCCAGCGAGAGCTGTTGACCTCTTACCAAGCAGCATTCAGGGCAGCAGTGCAGGACTGACAGCAAGCAGCAGAGAACTGCATTCTCTGTAAGTCTGCAAGAAGTTATCATCATCTTTCTGAAGCTAGAAGAGGTCGAACTGCACGTGAGTACTTGGGGGTTCACGCACAGATTACGTATCTTGGGTTAGGGCGTTACTACATGGCAGTTAACTGGCAGTTAATGACTCTATGACAAGCATGTCAGCTCACACCAGATAAAAGGCAATTCGAACTACTCTAGCCCCATTTTATTGTAGTGCATGCAATAACATGTTCATCCCTGAAGCATCACACTTACTAGGCTGCAGACCTCTGCATGCTTAGTTGTGCTTAAAGACACTGTCTAACCTAGAAAACTCCTGTGGTACTGTGAAACTTTAAATACCCATAAACTATATTTAGGTCTTTGACTGTAAATAGCTGCAGTCTGTGGCAACAATTTGCATTATACAGCTCTTCCTTGTAAAACAAGCTGCAGTACCTGTTCTGGTGTTTTAGCTGCTGTATATAGCAGCAGAAGTAGCAATAAGATTTTTTACTTTGTGTACAGAAACCTTACTGTTTATGTAACAAAAGAGTACCAATTATCCATTTCACATGCTTTTTAAAAGGATTTGACAGTGCCTGGAAGATGACTCACCCATGTGCCAGGTGAAGCAATGTGTCTTCAAACTTGCTGTGGTACCTCCTATTAAATTCATCCCCAATCAGGGCTAGCTGACGGCCAACCTGGGTAGCTGAGCTGTAAGGCATTTGAGATGGGCACATTAGAGGAAAATACTGCAACAGCAGTTCTCTAAAAAGCACTCTGTACGTGTCTGACACAGTTATTCCCCTAGCTGCTGGAATAAACTGGGCATGTAAAGAAGAAACGTTCAGGGTTTCTTTCCCTGTTATTTATGGCTTTATTGATTAGGCATCTTATGCCTCTATTTAGATGCATACAGAAGTGCTTTGGTGTTTTCACAAAAAAGTTGCATTATCTGGCACTCTTGAGAAAACAAGCTGGTTTTTAGGCATCTCACTTCTTTATACAAGGCAATGGAATTCTGGTTTGGGGTGGCTGTTTTATCTTTTTGTCCCCCTAAATTAAGAAACTGAAAAAACCTTCACATCAGACCTTTGAAAATATTTCATCTTACACAGCCACTGGCTTTGTCATCCAATAGGTTTATACCAGTGATTTCCACAATGCACTGTGGGTCTCTAGCTAATGGGTGGCACCAGGGTATGAACTGACCAAAACCTAAAGGCTCTTAGGGAGGTCCTGGAGTGTGGAGAACCTTGAACTGCAATGTCTGTGGTACACGCTGGTGCCAAAAACTCTCTACGCTTTCCTGATGAAAATTTCAAACTAGATTTAGCTTATTTAGATTTTTTGTTTTGGTAAAAAAAATAGTATGACTATACGTTTTATTATAGCTTGTATTTCTGCTGAGATCTGTTTATGAGATCTGCTGAATAGTAAGTGGGCTTAAGAGCTTAATTCTAGAGATCTGCTTAAAAAAACTTGGGCTCGGTTTGGTCAGTCCAACTACAAACAAAACACAGAAAGGAATTTTCACAGATGGGTGAAAGGCAGCCCCTGGCTCTTGAACTGGAAAAAATGTATGTATGGGATTAAGAAAAACCCAAAGCAGCACCATCAGTTCGTTGTGAGAGGCGCCTAGAGAATTATGTAAAAATGGCCTCCTCAGCTGCTTGCTATAACAGGTGGGTTTCTAATGAAGAGCCACATCTGTGTCCCTGTGCAGAATAAAAACTTACAGACATTTAATGCAGTATAATCTTGTGTGGTCAGTGTTAAGCACTACAGGTTATCTACACTTGCATCTATTCCATTTCCAGTAGTAGTCACGATGATTACTTGGCTTAACAAAGTCTTCTGGAAAAGTCTGGGGCTTTGTATATGGGGGGGGAAAGGGGGAGAGATAAGCAACAGGAAGGACAGAATAAGTATTAATGCAGCATGATACCTGATATTAAACTCCATTTGCTCTCTGGTGTCTGGAATTGCTTGGCGGTTACTGTAGGCTTCCTCTTCTGGTGCTCCATTGAGGTAGCTGGAGAGGACGAAGTGCCCAGGGACTCTCCTCGTTTCAGACATCTTATTCTGCAAGGAGTTGTGAAAAAAAAATCCTGTGGCTTCTTGTAACAGAAGGTCTTTTCAGTTTATATGGAAATTGTTTAAAGCACTCTTAAAGTTAACCCTTTTTACTTCCCCAGTCAGAACACGAGCGTTGCGAAGGTAACTATTTTGAGAGTAGTCAAAGGAAAGTTTCAGTGACCCAGCAGATGTACAGCAATTCAGACATGCATCGTTTAGATAGCTGCTGCTTCCTATTGGCTCAAAACAGCCTAGAAATTGGAAAATCTAGGTAAATATAGCTAGTATAAATAAGTATAGTTTCTCAATAGTTTCACTTAGTACAAGATGCTTTCCGGAACCCTTTGCAATGACCTGCCTGGTAGTAAAAGATCCCTGGGCAGCAACATAGAAAACAGACAATTTGAATGGGTTTTTGTAAGTCTTTAACTTAGCTCCTGGTTTATGCTGCTTCTTCAGCTAGAGGCTGCCTACCATGGAAATTACAAGCAGCTCACCATAGAAAGAGACTACAATAAAGATTTAAACAGATTGAGAGCTTTCCAAATGGAAGAGTAGACAGTAGGAACCACCAAAATCAGTGGAGCTGTCTGCTTGTATGATGAGAAAGTCAGTCACAACCAGTATACAGGCTACAGCACCCAAGTACTTCAGAGGATGTGGTCCTCAGCAAAAAAAAATGGCAAAACTTAACAGGGTTCAGTATTGGTGGTGCATCTCTAACATTTCCCCAACAGCAGTGAAGAGGTGCAGTTCACCAGCAGCAGAGCTTGGAGTGGAGCTGGTGTTTTTGTAGCCATTACAGTTGTTTTACTTGGCTTATCAGAGAAATGACATCAGAGCTGCAGACAGGGATTATTTCAAACTACACACATGCCCTTGGGCAGGTAACACTCCTCCTGCCCCTTGAACATTTGCTGTGCTGACAGGCTCTGCCTGTTGTCTCAAGGCTGCCTTATGATGAATATAACGACAATCTTCTGGAGATGCTCTCTTTTTCTCTGACATGTTTTTGGCCAGCTCTTTGATGATCTCTTTGCTTCCAGCTCCATCATTGGAGAACTGACCCCCTTTGTCAGTGGTGTGATCTTGGACAGCAACAAAGGGGATTTCCCCTGGCTGTATTCCCCCTGGCTGTATTCCTTTCTCCTTTTAAGCACGCTCTCTGCGGGTCAAATGAATAAAACTGACATAAAATTTTCCCAGAGATGGAGCTAAACAAAGCAAAAGGTATCTGTCGTAACGCTGCTTGGCAGGGATTTGGTTTGCCATGTTTCTGCAGTCCTGTAAACTCTTTTTCCTTAAGCTTCACGCTTGGGATGAGGTTGGGGCCTTTGTACCCTGAGGGAGCCTTGATCTTCTTTCAATATTTAGATGAAATTTACATTTTCCACAAGGCAAAAGTATTAATAATAAATGTGTATGCATTATTTCATAAGCAAATATGCATACATGTGTTGCTAAATAAATGAAAAAAATATACTCTGTCCTACAGAAGTGAACTGTTCCTCTTACTGATGACTAATGTGGCTGGGGAAAAGCATGCTATGGATTAATTTCTGTTGGGTAGGTACTGTCATGCGTCATAGAGTTTGTAGTTTAATATTCTGTTTTCTTCCTTCTATTTGTAGTATTTCTGCTTTACTCGTATAGAAGTTTATAATCTTGGATTTTAAATATATCCAGACTTCTGAAGAGCTGTGTAGTTTAGCAGTGCCAAAGATGAGCTGGGGTCAGGCCTTCTGTATTTTATTGCAACCACTATGAGGGAGTTTTATGACCCAAATCTGTTCCTGAGGAGAAATACCACAGTGCTTTCTTTGAAGGGGACACCTACGGATCTGTACATAAGAGTGGCAGAAACTGAACATGTTTTACAGGTGAGTTAAAAGGCTTAATTAAATAAGATTGTATTTTTTAAAAGGGAGAGAGTAGCTCCAGATCCTTTATTTTCTTCAAGATATGTTCTGTCCTGTTTTAAACACTTCCTTTTTTGCTCTGTGTCTCTCTCCCCAGTTCAATCAAAATTCATGAAAAAGAAGGTAATGTCTATAGAAGGTCTCTGAGCAATCCAGCACCATACCTGATTCCCAGATACCCAGTCGCCCCAAAGACTATGTAGCTCTGAATCAGGTACAAAAGGCTCAAAACATATCCCACAGTGAAGCTCTGTCACTTTAAATAAATCTGTATTTACTGGAGCAAGCACTTGAACTGACTCTCCTAATCTCCCAGGGGATCATCTAGGCCACTGGGTTGCGGGATGTAGTGGTGGTCAATGGCTAATCACATTCCCACAAGTGTATCCCTGTCCATTTTTTGTACAAGGTCTGATGCGACACATGCTATTGCAGTACAGACTGGATCACCCAGGGCAGCTCCTGGTTTGAGACCTCCACCAAAACCCAGACAGGAGCTCCAGAGGATCCTGAAGATCCGTAAGTGAGAAACTGGGAATGACTGAGCAAGGCTTAAGTACTCACTTGGACATGCAAAGTGTCAACTCTCTAGATAGTCTCAGTGGACTGCACAGAGAAACAGTCAAAGGACGCAGTGTTGGACTTTTCGAGGTTAAGCAACCCAACTGTATGGTCATGTGTACAAAGTAAACATCTAAGGACGTAGTGATGTATTCCTGTAGCCTGTGAGCACCACAGGGGGACTCAAACAAATGGAAACCTATTAACACTTTTTCATCATAGCTTATAGTCTTTAAAGGTGTCTAGTAAAGTAAGTACTATAGTGGATAAAATGTATTAAAACCCAGCATAAAAGTCCACTGTCTATTGCACAACTAGGCTAACTGTTCTTAGGCTTTACAACTGTGCATTGTGAAGACAAGAAAAAATCTAAAAAAAGGTATTTTCTTTTTATCTCATTTCTAGACTGGATGCTAGTTTCAAATTTATGGGCCCATAAAATGGATATGTCTGTACCTATGAAATGAAAACTGTCTTCTGAAAAAGACCTATAGTTAAGTCAATGCACTACAGACCTCAGACATGTAAACAAACAATGACACAACAAAAGGCCAAAGCACAACATATGCTACCTCACACCTGTTAGGATAATACCTTCTCCCACAGTCTAAAAAAGGAACTGTCGTAGCTTATGCTCTGCACAACTCAGCTGCAGCCTGGTATGCTGGCTTTGTCCACAAGTTGTCTCAATGTAAGGGCAAGCCAACAAAGAGGGGATTTAGAATGTATTTTACGGGACAGGCATACAGCAAAGGCAGTCTGGTAGGGCTACTGTCTTGTGAGATGTACAAGATGGGTCTGCTTTAGTTTCAAAGCAAAACTTAGCAATTGCCTTCCTGGCAAGAAAGGAACAAATTAAGACCATTTACTGAATTCTGTCATTGTTTTTAAAATCTAGGTATATACAGAAGTGCATGTAAGAGGTGCATTAATATGGACCTGTTCTGTTCTTCAAGTCTGCACCCATGCAGGACTGGGCAAAAGGAGTGTGCATGACACTCCACAGGCCCTTCTGGTTCTCCAAAGCAGGATGTGTTGATCTTCTATCCCTCATCTCACTTTCCTTCTTTCTCCCATTTATACAAAAAGAAAGACAAACTGATTATGGTTTACAGAAACTAAGAGGTTTTATGTGTGCATGAGTAGTGGCTTGTGATTTAGAAAGCAAGTGACCAGAATAGAGTCCTCACAATGCCTCTGAGGAGGTGGCAGAAGAATCCTATGACATCGACAAACAACATTTCCAAATTAGCCAACCAGACGAAAAAGCTCATGCTTCTCTGAAAGGCTTTGACCGAGCAAGCTAAAAGCTTAATTTCAACATTGAAATGCCTTCAGCAGAATAAACAATGTATTTCAAGTTAAATGCTTACTTAATGTTTTGTGGAACAGAAGCCTAGATTTATATATAAATTTATATCAAAAACCAAACAGCCCTCTAAATGCCCAATTATATGATGGAAATTATGGCTTTTATGAACAGAATTAAGACTGAATAATGAAGCACCTTTGGTAGAAAAAGTATGTTGACACTGTCTTTACTTTGCAGTGTCAGTTTTTTCTATTTGTGGCTTTTTTTACCTAGCAAAAGAGAACAGAAATCTTGAAAAAGGAGCATGTTCCTAAACCAAGTATGCCAGAAGGTGAGTTGGGGAAAACAAATGGACCTGAAATTTACTTGTAGTCAGTTTAATTAGATTTGCTGTGGTAATACTTTTTAAGACAAACACAATGACACTTCAGTATAATGTACTGAATGTATTAATTACAATGTATGTGTTATCTTTATGTATTTTATGACTTATGTATAGTGTAATTTATGTATACTTTGTCTTGCACGTATGATCTTAAGTATTTTATACAGACATGATACAGTAAAGCTGTTAAGAATTACAGTATGTGATTTAGTGTGTTTTAAAGCTGCTTTTGAAAGTATAGAACACCAGTAATGTGATTTCAGTGTTCAAGCTCAAAATTCCAAGCACCTACATATGGATTGCCACATAGGACCCTTATCCTTTTCCTCTCGAGGTATCAAAGTGTATCTCAGACTGCTTCAGATTCTACCAGCTGCCCATGCAAACTAAATTTAAATGAAAAACAAATAGAGGCTTGGCTGTTTGCATATATACCTCCAATCCATAGCAAACTCCTTCAAAATATGACATCATCCTCCCTGTTGCAAATACAAATCTCTATGCCATTTCACAAGGACAAGTCTTTGATAAGATGACTGAGAGATTAAGAGCTAGTTGATTTCATAGAAGCAGGAATTCTGGACTCCCAGGGTGCTGTAGTGAAGAAAAATACACTCCAAAATCACAGGAAGTTTTTTGTTTGTTTTCTTTAAGTTCTGGGCTCTCCTATGTCCCTTGTCTGTTGACCCTCTCCTCCCTTGCAGGACAGGTGGTGTAAGCCATGGGCAGCACTCAGGCGTAGGCACTGCAGCCATATCTACAGGATATTTCTGCCCCTTCTCTTGTAGGGACACCCGGGCTTCCACAGGCAGCCTCCTGAACCACCACAGCTGACAGCAAAGCACTGCAGGGCAGATATCAGCAACCACAGTTTCTCTGAGAAAGATGAAAGGTTAAGTCACTGTTACTCGTTTTTGAACAGTTCAGGTTAGTTAACCCGGGTTGCTGGATTAACTCTTAAAGCAGTATCAGGTCAAGGAACAAAGATAAATTAATTCTTTGTCTCATCCTGTGTTTCCAGTCAGCTTAACATCAATGACCTTGGAGACTGTTTACACATAAACACTTCTTCATATTGCCTCAAACAGGTATTAAAGGCACACTTCTGTAAATCTAAAAAATACACTCTATTCCTTGCATTTTATTTTATTTATGGTTTTATGCTCAGTAAGTCAACATGCCTTCACTGGGAATTTAACACAGGGTCTCTTATCTCAACACAGGATAGGAAAGAAGCATTTGATTATATTTAAAAGCAAGAAAAATGTATTCCTTAAGTAAGTCTTGTGACCTCAGGCGAGAAAGAAATTCATACAGCAAACTTCAAATAGAGGAAACCTTTTAAAGTAAAGATCTTGCACAGGGATTTTCTATTTCAGTCTGCTGAAAATGTTTAAGGGGCCATGACTGCAATTCTAAGTCAAGACTTCAAGAATCTCTCAAGATTTTTATGCATCATCAGCATTTGCATGTTGCCTGTTAGAGCACTCATAAAACACCAGTCCTCACAGTGACATTTAATATATGACTGTGGAGAAAAACAAAAGGTTTCCACCTTGAAAAGTAAATAGTACCATTATGTCCACATTAAAACCCTGTGATTTCAGAAGCCTGTCTAAATATTATTTTCTTTGAAGAGTCTACTGATTCCTTCAGTGCTCCCAAGCTTATTTCAGTGACTTCTAAATACTCAGAGGAACAAGGGGGGGGGGGGGGGGGGTAAGGGGGGGAT
>JANRGW010049438.1:0-44816 GCA_024733675.1 Psilopsiagon aymara
AAAAAAAAAAAAAAAAAAAAAAAAAAAAAAAAAAAAAAAAAAAAAAAAAAAAAAAAAAAAAAAAAAAAAAAAACAAGCTAAATAATCCCGCATAAAACCCGCTAACACTTTTTATCAGTGGTTTGATACCATTGGGTTTTGTATTACATTATGTCTACCAGTTAACCTCTATTTAATTTCTGATCTTCTTTAAGCTTTTGAGCCTCTTCAAGTCCTTCATTTTGGAAAGCCAGTTGTGCATGAATAGAGCTGTTCAGAAACATCCATAATTCCGCATTTGCCCATAGCTGAGAGAATCCCATGAGAATTATGAAGAGAGAAATAAAATTCTCCATGCTTGATCCATGCTTGTTCCATGTATAGAGCTGTAGCAAACAAAAGAAGTAATGTAGTGCTTCAAACACTCACATGAGGTAGAATGGCCCACGATTGTAATAATAATAGAGAAAATTTGGAATTACAAAATACACCTGAAGGATGCAAAATGCCTTCCTCCTTGTGCTGAAGGGCTGTGGACAGTCATTTTTCTGCCAATATTGCTGGTCTTGGTAACCACAATGAAATGTGGTTTGGGCTCAACTTTGCCTTGGTTGGAGCTATGCAGCTCAAGGCATGCAATTTGAACTTCAACATAGGAAGGACTCCTGGCATCTGCATTTCAGATATCATCCCACTTTTCAGGTAGGGATTTTGCCTTGCTAGCTAGTTCAAATGAAATATGTTCAAAATTAATGTGTTTTTGAAAACATATATTCTTTTTAGGGCCAGCATTTTATCAAAAGTATCCAAAGAGTAAATACTGCCTCCACTAAAAGGGTAACAAAGAAAAAAGAAGCGTATTCTTTGAACTTTTTTACTTGGAACACATAAAAATGAAAATGTTTCTTTCATGATGACCCAGTATTTTACGCAGCCACAGTACACAGTATTTAAGAAAAGTTCTCAATTACCTGGCATGCAGTAGTAATTCAGCAAGAAGATTTTGTCCCAAGCCTGGTTTTGTGACTGTCATGGGAACAGAACATCTGCAAACCTGCACACAAAGACACAGAGGTACACACACAGCATACATATGGCTAAAATGGACTACTCTTCCAAAGGTACCGCTAGGATCTTTTTCTGGTATTGCATGGGCATAACCTTTATGCAGTTCTTAAGTCTTCCACAAGAATGTCTGCTTTAAATTGAACAGAAATAACTGAGAAAATCTTAAACTGACCTTTAACTGTGCAGCCTGCAGGTGTGCAGAGAATCAAATATCACAAAGAATTACATAGAATGCAAATTTATACTTGTGAAGAAAGCCATTCAGGCTGACTAAAAAAGACATATGATGATTTCATTACATGTGCACTATCCTTTTTTCCTGAAATTAAAAAAAGACGAGGAAAAAAAGTGAAAGTGAAAAGAAGGAGGAAAGAATAAAGCAAGAAGAGTGTTTATTTCAATAATTCTTTCATATAATCTAATAGAACAAAAGAATTTCAAAGAATATAGTTTTCAAGAACTGAAACAAGAAATGAATCCTAAACAAAAAGTCTTAAAGATACGTGGGAAAGGATGCTATTCCTGACATAACGTAACCAAAAGGCACTTTTCTGCTAAGCATTCTCCGTCTCTTCGTGTTTCTTTCTGCCAAATGCAGTGACTCCTTGTGCGTCAATTTCTTGCACCAACAGACAGTTGTCTGAGGGAAAGTTCACTCTCCTACAGTAAATGATAGGTGCTTCAGTCAGCTGACAGAGACAAACTGTAGGCTGTGATCCATAATTTTGCTTCAGTACTTTCAGTTTTATGTGCTAATTTCCTCCTTTTTAAAGTGGGACAAAATCCAGATTCCAAACAGTGAGTTACTACATTTATACAAAACAAAAGTAGCTAACTGATACCTGGTGTTAACATAAACAAGGTTCCTTGCAGAGCTCTGCGCTTCTTACTGTTGATTTGCTGTGCTGGTACATGGCTGAGGAGCAGATGTTGTAATTTGGTTTGTTTTCAGATGATATCAGAAAGAGTAGGAATATCCAGCTTTATCCATTGGGAAGTTAATACACAAGCAGAGAGATGGCAATGGACAGTAGGAGTAGCAGTGGAGGAGCAGCCTGTGGATGAGTATGACCCACCTCACTGTGGCTTTGTCAGCAAATTGACTAGTTGATGTAGGTTCAAAGTGGAACATGAGTTCACTTTTCACTCATTGGTCATGGCAGCACTGTCTGCTGTATCAGAAACCACATTATTGCCAACAGCCTCCAAAGAGCTGGGGAAAACAACCAGGCTTCAATCCTTTAAGAGACACAGTCAGATTTTTAAATGATTAGTCGCTTACTGTCCAATTTACAAACCCTATTCCATCAAATAGATCAATGCATTTCTTCAAATGCGTTAACTAATTTAAGTTTCTAACTTAAAATGAAGGATGAATACTGTACGTACCAGAGCGTATCCTGAAATTGAGGAAAATAGCCCTGTCCTTAGTAGTTTCTTCTGTGTCAGTGGCAAAGTTCATTAACCTGATGAAATCTGCCTAACTTCTGGCAGATAGTTTACATCTTCTTTGCCAGGAAAAAAGTCCAGTGGTCCTGTTCCTGCAGGCAGCTGACCTCCTGCATGGGACAAAGAGATCTGCTATTGTGCGCATGTCATCCAGCTACCTGCCCATGCCTTTTGTTCTTGTTTTTTTGTACTTGTTTTTTTGTACTTGTCCTACAGTGTCAGAATGGAATCTTACAGCATATCTATCTTCTCTGTGGCATTATAATTACAGATTTTGCACATATTTCCTGTCCCAAAAGTGTTGTGAGTTTGGCTTAAATAGTAAGTTATACCTTTCCTAAATGGTGACTATACTTGCATCAAAACCTCTGAAAATTAGGAAATAATGGTCAAGACCAAATTCAAACATTTGCTAAAGGCAGCTATGGCCAAAATACTCCCCTTCTGGGAATATTAGTACCTAAGTGGTGTCCCAGGTCCTCCCTCCTACAGCACTGGATTCTGGTCCGCAGGACTGCCAAGCCTTGTTTTCTGTTTTCTGTTAGGCAAAAAGTCTGAATAAACTGGCATCATTGAACTGCCACAGAGTGGACCAGCCCACTTGCAAAGAATTTGCCCAGCTAGACTGGTTAGTCCAGACATTTTTTTATCCAATTTTTACCGCTTTCCTTTGTATGAAGAAGCTCCACATGGAACATCACCTTTGCTCAGCCTCTGTGGGTGTTGATCTTTGCACAGCTCAACTGTGGATGATTTGTAACAGCAGAAGCATATTGCTGTGGTCCTTCAGAAAACTTTTTGTGAAGTTTTTAGACATCATAGTTTGCACAGGGTGCAGTCTCTAGCCACAGTGACTCCATTTGGGCAGTGTGGCACATCAACCAGACAGCAGATCTAATTTTGACACTGAAAATCTTTTTAAACACTCTTTTCTAAAAAAGTCACCATGACCTAGACAGTACTTCAAGTCAGCAGTAAAAGTAAGAGAGATTAGGGAAAAATCAGACTTGGTTTACTGTCATGCACATGAAAGGTGTTGTAATTATCATACCCTGGGTATTTGATGGGCTGGAAGAGGAATTCATACAACCATAACTTGGATGAGATATTTTACTTATGTTCTTGAAGACACAGAGCATATTTGAATATAATATGATCTCTATGGGAAAGTCTTACCTGCTGCTTCTACATTAACGCTACCAATACAAAAGAGGAAATTATAATTCTGGTAGAGTCATTAGAGTAATATTGTAAATTCTGTCAATTACCAGTGCTTAGCTGATTCCAACAAGATGCTTGTCTGTATTATGTGTCATACCTGTGGTCTCCTCTCAGAGAGTTAAAATAATTCATCTTGCTTTGTGTCTAAATAATCCCAGCAATAATTCTGAGCCATTTGCACAAGTATAGACTGTTCTGACAATGTAACTACACAGAGGAAGCTTGCAGAACATCATTTCTTGGTTGTTCTCTGGACTATTTTTTGCAGATTTAACATGGGTCTTCAGTCTTTGCCTGTAGTTGGCAGGGTGGTCTTTAACAGCACATGGCACAAAATATAACTGTGATAGTTCCAGACACACAAGTCCAGCAGTATCAGACTAGTGGGCTGTTTCCACATTATGTGAAGAACAGCAACATCCCTTACACTACTGACAGATCACTGCTGAGCAAGTTCTTTCGGTTTCATGAAATTCTTTTATTCAATCTTACTTCTTCAAATTTATGTAGAGTGACTGTGAGATACATCAAATCAGATACGTCTAACCATGTGGACTTGAATGCACATCAAAAATATGCAGTACCATGATTCTATTTACACTATAATGATAAGGAAAACCATTTCCCTTGAATTTTAAGATAAATTTAGTTTGGAAGCATTCCCCTAGGGAATTATAGACTAGTGAAGCTGACAAGTAAAATCTGTACACACTTACATTGTAAATATTCTGTTATAAATTCAAGAAATTTTCTCCAATTTCTAATTTCTGTTATTGAAAATAAAAAGAAAAAATAAACACAGCTAAGATTAGAACCAGTAAAGTCTAACAGAAATAAAGACTGATAACATGGGTGTCTCCTCTGTAGAAAAGTCACTTCACGGCTGATACACCCGTTTTCCTAAAAAAAAAAAAAACAACAAAGCAAACAAAAAGCAAAGCAATGCCAGCTGAATAATGAAAATCTGAAAGGATCAAATAAACTCTTTGCTGCAAGGAGCCTTGAACAGCACAGCTGACTTGTTAAGGAGGCTTGATTAGACTGTTAGGACAGATGACCTTAGCATGAGCTCAAGGAGGCTGCGAATCGGACAAGCTTGTTCAGATTATAGAGGAATTGCTGCAGGGAGTTAGAAATTCTGTGTTTCTCAAGACTAGCACAAAGCAACAAGCTTGTTTTTCCTCATTTAGTTTCTTCATTTAGCCCAGAGACAGTTAAAATAATATGCCATGAGTTTACAAAGATAGATACACAGATAGATCTGTTGAGCAATGTGATAGTGTTCTTAGGCGGCATATCAGGTACAACAAAAGGTATGATTTTGGTGTTGCTGTTTGATTCTGATGTTTTAATTCTGGTCCTGCTGTATAAGCTACATGTTGTCTAGAACATGACTTTTGTCTTTTAGATTTTTTTATGTAAAGTAATACTGACCACTTTCTGATGAGGTGAAGAAAAGGAATGCAGAGACTTAAGGGATAAAGAGTATAAAAGCCTACTCTTGATAGGAGTAAACCATATAATAACTGAGATTTTTTATATATACATAGGAACATATGATAATAATTTTAAAAACAGAATATAATTTTTAATTGGCCTTAAAGGTGAATAGGAAACAAAGGTGACAGTAGATGGTTTATTTCCTAGAATAAGATATCAACTGGGACCTTTCGATATTTAAAAAATAGAAATTTCAGAGGTTTTATTGGGAAGGAACTGTAATAGTCAAAGAGGAAAAGAATAAGCCATTTATTAGGAGTCACAGTAAAGGCAAAAAGGAATTTGACAATGAGATAGCAATAGGCAGTATCCTAGATACACAGACAGTATCCTAGGTGAAGGATCTGATTCCCCATGTTAGTCTTTTACTTTTGAACTTCCTAAGCTTCAAAGAAACTAATTTTGGTTTGCATCCATTCAAGCATCAACAGAATCAATGATGTAGACTTGTGGTGAGGAAAAGAGAAACTTAGGTGAGAAATATTGGCATAGCCTCTGACAAAAGGGTAGTATTGCACCACAATTTCTCTGGTAAGATAAGGGCTTTGAATTTGATGCCATCTACATTTTTACCTGTTAAAAATTTACTAAGTTGGTGTGATTATCTCTTTGCAAAACCAGCAGCTTCCATAAATTAGAATATATGGTTGAAATACCTTTTGATGGGGAGAACAGGATATGGAAATTTCCTGAATGTTACATTCTTGGCTGTTTTTACTGTCTACCTTCTATCTTTCATCAAACTAAACCTACTAAGTGAGTTAGTTTTAAAAGATAGTGTATGACTTAGGTTTTAATGGCTTTACTGTGGGGAGCCGCTACCTCCATATATATTGAGGAAACAAATGAGGTGATTTACAGTATCCCTATTACTACAAAACTTCTTTCTTAAATAGCAGTTGCAAAGTTCCTTGAACTAGCTCAGTGATGCTGCATGCACAGTAAGTACCATGTTTTTTTCAAGCCTATAGAGAGCATTTTTTCCCTATAATGAATGTGATCACTGAGTCAACATACCAATTCTGCTTCTGTCTTGCGAACAGCATATGTAAATCAGGAAACTTGATGGACTAGTGTAAACAGAGTACCCTGGATTTAAATAACACAGTTGCACTATCAATATTTCTGCATGGTGTCCGGGATGACTTGAGCAATACCCAGCCTTAGTAACAGCTCCACTGATTTTTAGTTTTGGAGTAATCATGGAGGCCTAAAGTGCAGGTGGATACTGTTTCCTGTTCTGATGTGTCATGATACCAGGCTTGGTGCTGGTGGCACCCATGCTTTAGCACAAAACCCCAAAGTCAGTCTGAACTAAGATGGAGGAAGATGTTATGAAACATTGTGAAGTTCAGGTGGGGGTGGACTCTAGCATCTTCCACACTGGGGCTGCCCTTAGGTTTTCTCTTAAACTAAAATTAGTAGAAAAAGATGGACGTGGCACATGTATCCTCAGCATTGTTCACAGGTGGAATAACTTGCTTAGACTTTCTGACTTCTTCAGAAAGTAGGTTGCATTGAAAGCAGTGTGCATGACTTTTTTCACATTTAGGGTCAAGAGCAGTTTTTGTAGCTCAACCCACTCCAAGATGAGAAATCCTAGAAATTGAATAAATAAAGGTCAACAGTCCAAACTAGATTAAAACCTGAGAATACATGAATCTTGAATGAGGTCAATCGCTTAAAGTTTAGACATAGGTGCTTCTTCAAATGCTTTCCTGAAGATGACAGATGAAATCCAAAAACTTAGCATTCAACATAAGCTGCAGTCCTTAATATAATACTGTGCTATTGAAGGCTCCAAAAGCGCTACAAAGTCGCAAGGAACGGGGGATATAGCACAGAAGCCCAAGACACAAGGCACGTTACAACCTTGGCATCCTTAGAGAGATCTTCTGAAGGATACTATTTTTTTAATGTGTCTGGGAAACTGTCATTTTTCAGTAGTTGAGTCAGGGCTCCTTTCTACCTTACTCCATACTCAAGCCTCATAAATTTATCCCCATCCATTTTGTGTGTCTGGAGTGAATGACAATCTAATTCTATGATTGGCTTAGTTAAAATTAAATATATTCCTTACGTATCAATTCTACCTGGCACTAATAAAAGATGCCTAATATCTAAGTCAACATGCCAAAATTTTTCAGCAATTTTTAGCTATATTGAAGATCCTGCCTTGTGCTGTCATATTTAGTATTAGTATAACGTGACTGTCACAAAAATAGAAAACTGTCTAAAGTGAGCAGTACTTTTCAAAACCTCTGGCTGGATCTGTAGGGCAAGAAAGGTCTTCAATCAGTAAAAAACATTAAATATGTAACAGAAAATGCTCATAAATGTATTGACTTTATATGAGATAAAGAGATCAAATAAAGTTATTTGAACACAAGTTTCTTCAGAAAGAGAAAAATTTGCTGGTGGCTTACAACACTAGAAATGGATTCTTAATGGGACACATGCATCAACAGTATTCCAAGTATAAATGCAAAGTGTCATTAAGGTGAGTGGAGTACTTTTTCTAAATGCCACATATCCGATTACTGAAAAAATCATTTTTGAGGTGAAATGCAACTTAGTAAATGATCTCTTGTAGCCAGCTAGAAGGGTATAAATTGCTTAAAGTACAGTCAAAAATTCTGAATACTCATTGATACGTAGAAGCATGGTGCTTGTGACAAGAAAATATGCAACAGTTTATGATGACGATCTAATTGCATTTGAAATAATTTGTATCAAGGAAGCCAAAAAATGAAAAAAAGAATTCAAGGGAAAATTAGGAAAGTGTCATTTTAAATATCAGCTTGACATGTTGTTTTCTAAATTAAGATAAAAAAGTTTATTTTGCACAAGCTAAATTTCATAGCCATAGACAAAACACTCAAGAACACTTGCTGTAAAGCACAAATTGTTGGTTGCAATTAACAGTTATGGACAATCACTATTAATAATAGCTGTTAACAAAAGGTTTTTAATCAAAAACAGTAAAGGAGTGGAATATTTGCATGTGCGCTAGTCAAAATACACACATAAACACAAGGAGGAAATCAAAATGAAGTTAATTTCACACTTCATCATTTTAGTACAGTTGATTTTTTTCTGTATTTTTTCTTCTTAATTTTTCTTTGGGTGTTTTTGGTTGCTTGGTTTATTTTGTTTTTTTGTTACCTTGGTGTTTAAATAAAAAATATAGGGGGGGGGGGAAGAAGGGTCTAAAACATATGGGTAAAAAAAAACAAACCAAACCACTCTTTTCTCTTCTAGAAAATGTTGTTTGTATTAGGTAGAGAAAAAAAAAATACCTCAATTAGAAATAAATAAAAAACCACATCCAGATTCACATAGTCAGCAAATGGCATTCTCTCTAGCTTCAGACATTAACTGTGGGAATAACTATACAACTATAGAATATATCTTAAAAATAACTTTGTGTAGAGACTCCAGTGTTCTTTTTCAATCAGACTGTGCTGATCCCTGGATACTTCTTCATATTTCCATTTCTAGTGAAATCTAAAGCAATTCAAGAAATTAGTATGTTTAACAGAAAATGTTTGCAGCGCCATGTCAAGCTAAATCCACAGACTTCTCCTACAGACTTTTTGAAAGCAATCAAATTCTGGTCAAATCACCTGTTACACAGGTCGTGGCCATTTTTTTTCCAGGACCCATTCCATTTGATTCTGGTTGTATATCATTTTAATTTTTTTATCATATCCTTGGTGCACACACTATGTGACTTGAGTTGCCTTCTGCATCTATTTAGTTTATCTATTTAACAAACCAAACAACAGTCACAAGGACAAATCCTTCATCCAACTTAAAAATTCAAACCTTATTCCAACTGCTAGGCAGTCGTAATGTAACCTTATTCATCATTGGTATATACTATCAAGCTTCAAGTGTATTACACATATTCAGAAACCTATCCATAATGCATTTGCAATAGATTACTTGAGAAATTGTATGAGACAGCAGGAAAGTGGGAACACCAAACTCACTTCCATGATGTTTTTTTAAACTATGAAAGATGAATTGTCCATAAAAACACATTGTTTTTTTTTAATTGGAAACCTAACTCACACAAACTGTAGAAGAGAGCAACCTTCACTTTGTAACTGAAAGCGGTGCACATCTGACACCCAGAGAGTTTGATTGCAAACTTGCCCAGTCATGCTGTTTTCTCACTGCAAAACACATTAACAGCTGACAAGGTTGTGAGTTCCAGTAAGTGTTTATACTATGACATTTGCTTCCTCAGTTGAACTTACAGGAAGTATTTAAATGATCAGAAAGCAGTGAAAGCAGGTTCATTTTGCCTAGTTAGACAGCGGCTTCTAATTAGTAGTGTCAGACCAAAAATTATGCACCTGGCTTGTTGACTTACCAGCTAGATAAATGTTTAATTTGTAAATCTAAAAAAAAATAAAACAAAAAAAATTAAGCTGTAGGAGATTTCATTAGAACTAAACTGCAAAAAACATTGAGGGTAGACAAAATGTTTGTTTCTACTACTATAGAAAAACATCTTTTATGTCTTTATCATGTCAGCCTACATTTTAAATATAAATTTAAATTTAAAACTTTCAGATTCTGATACACTTTGTCCTCTCATCTTTCGTTTTTTGGCAACTAGGATCGAAAATAGAATGCTGTTGAAGAGTGTTTAACATGACAACTCTAAGACCATTGAACATCTTTCAAAGTCAAAGTTACATTTAAACTTCAGGACCACTCTTGAAAGAATGTACATATGCTGAAACTCTTTCCTCAAATTTTGCAATTGATGTCATCCAGCAGCTCCCACTAATTTTAATTAGGTTACTGTTAAACGTAAGTGCAGCTCATATGTTTCATTCATTTAATATGTCCTCTATAGACATGGTCCTATTAGGCATAAAAATACTGCACAACAAGTATACACTGCATTTAGAACTTGGGGTTATTTTGGATATTCCTGGCTAGCACTTCACCCAGACTAAGTAGGATCTATAGATCAACTATGTAATTCTTATTCTTTTCTGAAAAAAATTGATTCCAGTGGCATCTCTCAACATAACCTCAACAGTCCTCCCCACTTTGTTTGTGTATAGACCCTGGGGTTAGTATTTGCTCCTTTGCACTGCTTTGCAGCATGTCAGTGTTCTAAATACTGTAAAGCCAATGCAGTCAGCATGTTTTGTCAGCAATTATAGACAAGTCATTTTATAAGCTATTGTCATGGTAAATCTGAATATTGCGATTTAAACTATTTTATATTATACACTGATAACTTATGCATGCATTAACTCAGTTAACTCTGTTAACACCTTAACAGAAAACTAATGGAACGGTTGAATTATTGATAAGCCACTTCCACATAATAAGAAATTTTAGCTAGGAGCAGTGCAATTTAGGGATATGAACTCATCTTTCCAAATCTTGATTTTCAGTCTTTAGGATGAATGATCTTACATGCTGAAGAATCCTTAAGTATGTGCTTAACTTTGAGAAAGTCTTAAGCACATATTTAGATAGCTTCCAAAGCTGAGACAGATCCTGCTCAGGACATAAGGGAAAGAGACCCTGCAGGAATAGCATTCAATAGGTGGTGTTCTTCATTATCAGCTACATTCAGCTTAGTGCTAAATACTGTCTCCAAATGAGAAATAAACTGAGAGCTCCTGGCGACTCCTGACTTTTATATAGCCCTCATGCAATTTGAAGGTAATGGTGCTGTGCAAAACTGTATCAGCTGGTCTTTCATGCTGTGCTGTTTGGCCAATATTAAGTTTCAATTAGTGGGTAGTTTAACAGTGTAGGGGGAAGAATTACGTAGTCCTAAAGATGCTTCAGGTGTGGATAAAGTGACTCCCAAACACAGTCTGTGTTTTAGCACAGGCCAGAGTGCAGATCTAATAATCACTTTGCATGAAACTATGCTGATCTTCTGAGAAAGCTGCCTGGAGAGCAAAAGTGTGGTCCAGAGGATGAGTCCTCATACTGTTCAGCTGGCCAGCTGCGAAGCAGCTCACCAGGAGTGGAGCTTGGATACTGCTGGATTCGGCACCATGCTCACAGTGCCACACAGCGTGGGACACTCCTGAGCACCTCTGCAAGCAACCTTCCCCGTGAAACGGGAAAGCAGCTGCTTTGGGTACTGCAGCATTATAGCTCACAAACATAGCCCATATTTGTTAGGAAAAGACTAGTCAACTTGCATTTTTATAAAGTTTTTATTCTTATTATTCTTTAAATATCAGAATTAAAGCTGTCTGTACAATCTCTGTTTAAACATAATTATGGTATCATGTATTAGGTACAAGTGTACGCTTTTTCCTACAGTATGCATGTCATTTACTTACCATGTAACCAATGTCCCTTCTTGGTCCTTCACCTTGCTCTAAGTAGCAATCTAAACTCCAAACTCTTTTCTAGATAATTAGTTTCTTCTTAGATGTCTCCTATCATGTAAATTCTGAATACGGCTGCAATTACATTCCTCACACTGACACAGATATAGTCAAGGACTGTTTCCTTGTATTTCCATTGCATCAGTGATAAAGCTGTACACTTTTTGCTGAATCTTATTGTAAAAGGTTGTCTGCAGGACAAGATCTTTTTCCATCCTGACCCATAACAAAGATTATTGAGTTTGGCTCTTTATATCTTTTAAATTATTTTAGCAGTTGCCACTGCATGCAGCTATGATGGAAAGGGGAGGGTGAGGGGGGAAGAAAGCAGGTTATCCAACCTGAAAGTGAACTTTGAAACAAGAAGCCATCTACTGTGTTCTACTTTGCACAATCATTTCATTGTTGCTGGCTGTTACAGATTCAGATGGTAATATCTTTTGATCACTTTGCAAACTTTGCAGGTGCTCAGCAGCAGTGACTTTGAATAAAGCTAGTGTAACTCACTGTAGATGTGGTTTTGCAGTTGCATTAGGCAGTCACTATAGGGGCATTGAAAAGAACAGTTCCTCTCCTCTCACATCTCCCCCTAAAGATGGCACTAGCATTGGATGGGCAATCTGGCCCAGTGACCTATGCTTCCATTAGTGTTCTTCTAATTTCATGCTGCCTCGTGGCCTTAGCTTTCTAAGCTCGGGAAAACATCCGAGAAAAAGTGGAGGAAGGAGGAATAGTATGGCAGTCTTGCAGCAACCAGTCAGATGGGTTTGAAGATACTGTAAAATCTTAGTCTATTTGGATCATCTGCCAGTCAATGTTCTGAAAATACAGCTCTCCATTACACCTAATTCTTTCCCATTGTGGGTGAATTTCTGCCAGAGTCTACCCTAAACACGAACAGTGAGGGAAAAGGACAAAAGGAAGCAGAAAAACAGTGGCATCCCTTACAGCAACTGCCTGCAGTGTGTCTGAGGAAAGTGAACACCAGAAAATTTGACTGTTTTCTTCCTTTTGCTCTATGAATTGATGTCATGACATGTATAAGCTGTTCGAGCCTCCAGGTCCCCTCACCCTTCACTTCCTTCCTCAACACCACCACAGGTTGTGTGGCTTTGTTTTAAGCATGATATGGGAACTGAACCAGAAGAAAGTTTTCTGTGTTCCCTTTCACAGCTAGCATTATACCCAAGGATCTGCTGCATACTGTACAAGTTTTATCCTGCAGAAGAAGTACTTCTGTAGAAGGGAAGACATCAGTAAAACATATGTTGTTAAAGGCAAGAAAGGAGAAACAAGATTTTTAAAATAAAGATATTGTCCATGACCTAGAATAAAAAATATATATAGCAACCACAAACTAATGTATTTCAAAGACTGGTTTCTGTTGGTTTTGCTGCAATTCTCTGGTGACCCACAAGTATGCTGTGAAGGGCTCAGGGCTGATACAAGTCAATATGGTTATGAAGGCATGCTGTAGTTACATAGTTTGTTTATTTCCACATGCAGTGCATCAGTTCAGTAAGGCCAAATATGGGGGCAGAAGGAAGGAAGAAGCTTTTAATAGCTTGCCATTGGGCAGAAACTGCTTGGTGCACCAGCCTTCATCCCAACAGCAGGAGTCAGACAGCTAGGGCAGTGAGTGTGTACTGACTGCTGCTGTGATACATGCCAAGATATGCTTTGATAGAGGTAGGGAGATGCACAGAACAGCAGTACCCTTATTGGTAGTAGGACACTCAGGGATGTGCTTCCTACTTTGTCCTTCCTTGTCAAAGGGCTTGGAGCTGCCAAAAGCAGGGTCCAAATCATGCTTGGTACCAGTAATGGCTGGAGAAGAGGGGAAAGTCCTTATCCTTTTCCTTGTGGGGAGCTGCAGTGACTGTTCCTGTCCTTCCTGCCTCTGCTGAAGGAACTGCTAGCTTGCCTTTCTCCCTCTCTCACCATCTCAACTCAAGCCATCAGCCTTCTGCTTCCCTTTCCTTTCCTGGGATAGACACAGCCTTTAAACAGGGAGTGCTTTCCTTTAGTTTTACTTCTGCTACACGAAGTCCCCAGTCAGTGCCACACTTTTTAATAGTTACTCTTGGCTGAATTTCTTTCTAATTAAACATGATACAAAGTTTCCTGTTTAGAAATGTCTTCTGCTGTTGTTTCCCTTGCCAACATTTTTCGTATCTCAGGTGCTGCTTGGCAGCTGGAAGTCGGCCTTAGTGACATACTGATCTAAAATTAATGTTGTTATTAATGAAAATTAGCTTCTGTGGCTATGGTTAGCATAATAGAAACAACAGGATGTGTCAAAATCTTAGCAAGACATAAGCCAGGGAAAAATGCAGACAGAAAATTGAGTTGTTCATGTACTTGATGGTGGGCACTTCAGTCTCTCACTACACTGCTTCCACATGAGTAATTGGACAGAAAAAATACTCAGTCTCCACCCCACTGCAAAAGACATGGCAGTGTAGGCTCAGTAATATGCCAAAAAGAGCTATGGTCAATGCTCCTTGGCTCTGAACAGAACCAGGGAAATATTATAAACCTGTCTTGCAACATGAAGGTCATGATGTAGGAAAGAAAGAGATCATAATGCACATTGTGACCTTGGAAATACTTTGCAAGCTAAGAACTGCCTCTGTTTATTCTATATTTACATTTGTTTCTGTCTGAAAGCATCTCGTGAAACTCCTTTTTGCCTTTGAAAGTATTGTTTGCAATCACAATTTGATTCTGAAAGAACTTAAATGGAAAATCAGAGAGAAGATACTCCAGTGCAACCCAGTCAAATGAACACTGTGCAGTGTAAAGTAAGCATATCCAGTAGGAATAATTTCCAAGGAAAATAAGTAAAAGCATAACGATGGTATGTATTAGAAGATATATTGCTACCAGAGAAATACTAATACCTGGAAAAAAATGATCACATATTTCACTGTAATTTACAAAGAAAAAAAAAAAAAAAAAAAAAAGTAGTATGTACTATCCATTTTAATGACTTAAGTTACAATAAGTTAATGATGATTCCCAAACTTGATAACCATCACATAACAGGACATTTTTAAAAAAGTGTTCTGCATTAGAATTTAGAGAGCTTGTCACAATGAAATATGAATGATGTCAAATATGTACTGAAGAATGGTGTATGAGGTTACAGGAAAGTCACATGCAATGCAATGCTTCTGAAAAGACAGATTGTTTGGAGCTGGAGACTTAAAAGTGTGCATGCTAACAAGTTCTGCTCAAGCACCAAGCAAAATATTCTCTAAGGAAGAGATTTGCAGGAGAGTTCAGTGTCTATTAGTTCCTGAAGAAGTCATTTTCACAGCAGTCACTGTTAAAATGAATTGATGGATGCTGAATGCTTTTCCACTGAAACTCTAACTGAAAACTGCTTACTCCCTCTCCCCCAACTCAATCTTACAACGAAATATACCTAACCTGCCCCCCCACCAAAAACAAAACCTAACAAAACCTCAAAAAAAAAAAAACAAACCCAAAAAACCCCAGACATCACATAGAAATTCTAGATGAATTTTCTTTGCAGAAAGACAGTTGGCAAAAATATTTTGTAGAAGTGTCTCAAGTCTGCTTTAGTTACTCACCTTTATGTTCAGTAAGATGTAGAGGTCAGTTATCCAGAGTTCAGCAGTTAAATATTCATTGACTAAGACTTACTGTGATTTAAAACCTGGCAAAGGATATGCTAGGATAGGAAATCTGAATTACCTGAACCTCCTTGGCACTGCAGGCTCTTCAAATAGAATATATACCTTGCAGATTTTTCAAAGGCAAGTGCATAGCACTGACCTTATCCTGAAGACTTCATTATGACCAGCAGTCATTATGTCTCTGCAGTACTCAATAGTATTTATCAATACAGCACCAAGTTTTATATTTCTCATGGGAATTTATTGTTCAATTGACTAAATTCTTTAATATTTTAATATTTTTTTTTCACTAGGAACTCACACAAAGGAGTGAATTATTTGCATTTCTACTCAAAAATTTACACAGAAGTTCACTGTGTTTATCCAGGAACACTTCAGATTATTTTTGCTTCATAATTAAGCTATCTTGTAAGTGAAGGTACATGAGGATGATGCCATCTGAGTGCTCATGAAACAGCTCAGCTGGAGTGCCAGGTCCACCAAGAGATGTTAGACAGAAGAGCGAAATAACATGAGACTCTTAGTAGGTGCAGTATTACCAGACACAACGCATACCCAGTATAATTCACTTTTGGTTTTTATTTTGTTTTTTTTTTTTTTTTTTTTTTCTAATACACAGTATTTTTTTTTTTCTGGGGTCTTTGTTCTCGTGATACACAGTATTCAGGTGCTCCAAAAACGCCTTCCAACCCTTTAGATTCCGCACTCAGATTTATAACTGCAGTAACTTAGAAACTCATGTAATTCCCTCCGTCTCCTGTCTTCCAGGGCTTTCTTCAATGCGGGAATAGTCTGTGTTGCACAAATAAGAGCATGGAGTTTGCCTGTTATGTAAAGGCATAAAGATACAAACATTTCACTGGGATGTCCAGAATGCAAGTGGAATATATCACTCATAGTAACATTTCTAACAAAGACTGTAATGTTACAACTACTCAAACTATTCAATGGATGTGGATCAGGAAGAAAGATTCAGTTTTGACAGATTATCAACTGGTACACACTCACAGGAGAGCATACAAGTCTGGCAATAGGCAAGATGTTCCAGGCTTTTCTGCTAACGTCATTTTTTGCATCTCTGTCATAAGTCACCAATCTGATAGAGATTGTAAAGTCAGAACAGATTTTGCTGAAAAATTTGTCTCTCTCAAAGCCACTAAAATTTACTGCTTTTGCTTTCCCCATTATTTGTTTTTTAGTGGTGTTCTAGAATTCAGTCATTTTTCTTTTTTTTTTTTTTTTTTTAATGTCTTCTTTTTTTTTTTTTTTTTTTTAATGTAATTTTTTTTGGCAGATTATTTGAGAAGCATTTTATAAAATCATATTCCTATTTTGTTCCTCCTTATAGGTCTAAGTGGGTTTTGTGGATCCAAAACGACTTCATTTTTCCTCAAAGGAAAAAAGTACCAGAATACTTCTTTGAATGGGTACCGACTGATGAGAAAAATATATAGATTAGTAAATAGATAGGTAGATAGATAGAAAGAAAGAAAGAAAGAAAGAAAGAAAGAAAGAAAGAAAGAAAGAAAGAAAGAAAGAAAGAAAGAAAGAAGAAAGAAAGAAAGAAAGAAAGAAAGAAAATTCCTGACATTTCTGAAGTTTTCACCGTTCTGTAAAATGCTGACATTTCTGTAGACTGCTTTGCCAGCTGAAGCACGGTTTAAGTTCTTGTTGAGACAGTGGTATCTCATTGGAAATAACATTAAATCATCTTTTATGCTGATTTACACTGGTTTAGATGTCACAGTAGATGATTTAATTTATATTTCTCTGTCTCATAGTCCTCAAATATTACGTGCAGTTCAAAATTCACCTCTGTTCAAAAGCAGTGAGAAATGTTTATTCTTTCAAATAAAACAAATTTGGTTTCCTTCTTGTTTAGGTGATTTTCTGGTTTTTGTCACTTAACTGCAAGAGTGCATGGATGCACCTGAAAGTCCATTTAGACTGCAAACGTCGCTCTGACACTGAGGTCTGGCTCCCCCTCATCCTGTCAGGTGTGTTCACAACTGTGAGAGGAAAGAGTGTGGTCCTTTCCAACAGAAAACAGCCTGCTGAGATGTGGGGAGAAAGGCTGCACTGCAACTGAGCTCACCCTAGTTCTCCAGGATGGGGAAGCTTTTTCCACACCTCACTGAGAAATAATTTTCCTACATGTTCCTGAAAAAGCTATGCACATCTTGGAGGGTAGATGTGTGTACTCTTACCTGCAGGCCACAAATGCCTGCTGTTTGATTTAAATCCCAAGGAGAACAATCAGAGTGGCATGGATCTGAAGTGCAGTAAGATAAACAGCCTCATTATTTGAACTCTGAAAACACACAGTAGTAGAATAGCTAGGGTTGGAAAGGACCTTAAGATTATCTAGTTCCAGCCTCCCTGCTGCATTGCTTGTCCTTAGTTATTTTAGAACCACCACCAATTCTTGCTTCCTTTGTAATGTGCCCAAAGTGTCCCCAGCTACAAAAAAGAGTTACAAAAAATTGCAGTAAGATTATTTTTCTGACCTAGATCCACCAAAAGTCATGCTTCCAGCACTTCTCTGGCCTCTCCTAGACACCGCATCACCCCAAACCAGCTTGATCCAGCTTCATAAAGGCTGTACAAGGTGACACTGTCCTTGTGCTATTCTGAAACACAAGGCAGTGAGTACATAAAACTAATGGGGTCCTCTTGCCTTTAGCTGCAGTGTTACCTGCAACAAACATTGTTAAAGGCAAAATGGCAAACATAAAATACATAAGATGAAAGAAGGCATACATGCACTGTCCAAGAAGAAAAAAACTGTTTATTTTGGTTTTGGCTAGGTTTTGGTGTGGTTTTGGTTTGTTTGACTTTCTGGAACTTTCATATTTTAAAAATAGACTTTTTGTGCTATGTCAGTAACTAAATCCCAGAGGAACATAAAATAAATAAGAAAAAAATAACAAAAATATCATCACATTCTAATAAAGCTGAAGAAAAGTACAATCATAGCTACTTCTAGATGCTGTCAATGTAAGAGACTACAGAGTGCAATTCTTGTCGTGATGAAGGCTGACACCAAACTAAAATATTAAATAAATATTGCCAAATAGCAGTGAAAAAAACCAGTGCTGTAGCCCGAATTGTAATTGTAATTGGTGCTTCTTCAGATAAAAAAAAAAAAGAAAAGGAGAAAGAAAATAATGGAAAGGAGGGAGAAGGAGGGAAATGGCATTTTATACTTTCTGTAAAGAGACCAGAAGTGGAAAACTTGAGAAAATATGCTGATAATACAAAGCTCTTCATGCTGCTACATGTACAATCAGGGCCACCTTTAAACCTCTCTGCTGGAATATGGTACTCTTTAATATCCCCCCCACCCCCCAAATTATTGAAAATGCACATCTATAATAATGCAGAAGTTTCATCCATTACTTTTATTTCAACCAGGTGGCAAGTGAAGGCACAGAGTGAAATCCTATGCTTGCTGAGAAAACAAAATGTTGCATTCAGCTTATGATTTTCCACTAAAATACAGCAGCTTCAGAACTTTCTGGGGGTTTTTATTGTTGTTTTTTTTGATAATGTTTTTCTGGTATAAGCAGCATAAGCAGTCACACTAAATCAATCTTCTGTTAGACAGAAAGTCAAGGGTCATGGACTTCCCACATCTTAGTGTCTTCCCTCACATGCTAGTCACACTTGTATACTGTGTTTTGCTCAGCACATAGCAAGCTGAGATGAACATAAGTAGAAACCTCAGCACTCTCTTCATTGTACTGAAAGTGCTATTATCCCTAAAGGAGGAGGGGATGGTGATTACAAGGCAACTAATGAAGGAGACTATTTATGCTGTCAGTATTAGTAATAATGATCCTTTTTCCCACTGCTAAGGCAGAGATGAGGTGATCATGACAGCTAGTAGTTAATTACGGGTGAGCATTTTGCAGCAAATGTTCTCATAATGTTTAGATTCCCTGATAGTAAAGGTGGTGGAAGTGGATCCTGCAGGAGATATAACGAAGGAAATTAGTGAAACTACTAGAATTAAGTCAGAAACAGAATCATCTTTTTATGAATCATTTTAGATTTTCATTGCATTTCAGCAGAGGGTATGTTCCATGTCAACAAATATCTATGTCCAAGAAAAAAAAAAAATAAAAAGACTTCTGAACTTCTGAGAATAATCAAACACTGATATCAGGAGAAAGAAGAGTGTTTGCACATGGAAAAGAATTGCCCATGTAGCTCCACCTGAAGATGTTACCAGATCTTCCTGCCACTACAGAATGATGAAGAACAATCCCTCAAATTTGCAAAACCAATCTAATCTGGCTCAGGCATGGCAAATGGGCTTGTTTCTGAGAACACTTACAATATCTGCTAGATTAATAGCATGCTGGGTAGGCCTGTATCGGTTTATAAAGCTAAAATCTCCTGTAGAGTCTTTGCCTGGACAGCAGCTCAGAGGTATTCAAAGAATATTGTTGCAGGCTCAAAAAAATTTGAATGTTTTCTGCTACATACCATTGCGATATCTCTGCTTTCTGCAATCTAAAATGAAAATAAGGAAGAGCTTCATGTTCACAGCTGTAGCTCATTTCCACTTATCCAAAGCATACATTAGGCTAGAGAACTTTGCAAGCCACAACGAAGGTGTACCTCTTGCTTTCTGTAAACATAATTTGGGTATTTCAGAAACAACAAGATATATCAGCAGGAAGTACAATCAAATTTCTAATTTTTTGTAATTCAAACCAAAGAAAGCATTGCAACACTGATGCTGTACATGCTAAGGATGCTAACAGGAGATAATTATGACATTCCTAATGAGCTGAATAAAACAACTAATATCATAATCTCTTCCTGATGTTTTGTCACTCATTGTTAGTATAAAGGGGTATATGGGAAGCTGAACCACATTTCTCATGTAGACTCTTCAACACACCCAACCCTCAGCCTCTCAGGTCTCACTAAGCTATGGCACAGTTCCTCTTTATTCTAACAAGCCTATTTCTTGAGCTTTCTATATATTACTGTCATGAAAATGAAACCCACATGCAACACTGCTGCAAACCCAAAACCAGCTGAAAAGTACCTTCTAACTGAATCCATGTCTTTTAGTAGAGCTTTTTAGTTTGCTGTGTTTTTTCAGTAGATGATAGAAGTGGCACATACGAAAGTTTGCACTTGGGTCTGAAGATTTCATGAGAGAAAACTGAAGGAAAAAATCTTAATTCATCATCATCAACAACAGGTTTGGGACCAAACCACCCCAAAGCATCCATCAGACCATGAGCACACCTTCCTACTTCCTTACTAAAATTCATCACTGCTCATAAAATTGCAGTAATTCCAGCTTCACAAATGGAGCCCCAAGCAAACATGAGGTTTAATCAAGATTTCACTAGAAATTAGCACTTAATACACTGTTCTTAATTAAAAAAATACTATTCTTAAATACAAGAATAATCAAATTAACCAGCTGGATCAGTTTTCACTTAAGGAGTTTCACTGCCTATTTTAGTAAGTAGATTTGACAGTTTACACACTATTAAAGAGGTTGTGGCTTTATGCAAGTGTAAAAATTTTTGCTAATTTTTTATTACAGTTAGTGAAACTGAAAAATTGAATTGTATGCAGTGCTATCCTATCTTTAATGCAACAATTCTGAATAATTTACTTTTTCAGTGAAGCAAGTTAGAGACAACGGCATTTTCCATGAAAAAAATAAAAATAAAATTACATTTTCAGGATGTGCCATTTTCTGAATGTCACTTGAAGGTAGTATGTTTTTTTCAGAAAAAATCCCAAAACAAAAACATAAACTGATAATTATAAAGCGGGCAATATTTACCTGAGAAATTCTCAGTAAGCAGGGGTTTTAGTCACAGTATATATTATTTAAGATGTTTGTTTTATTTATCATACATATATGTAATTTGTTATGCATATTTTTTTCCCACTAATAGAATACACAAACCTAGCACTATCCTTCTATTACAGTGATCTGCTGCCTGAGAAATAGCAGACAGCAGTGTCAGCTTTCAAGTAACTGGAAGAAGACTCTGCTCGTGAAAGCAAACTCCACACCTCTCCTTTTATGACTTTTGAGGAAAGGATTGCTCATGATCACAATTACAACTGAAGCTCTCACTAAGTGTCCTGGGTTCAGCAGTAGCAGTCATTTTTCTCCTTGGTAGCTGGTGCAGTGCTGCGGTTTTGACTTTCAGCCTGGGAAAACACCCATGGTTTCGGTTAATGCTGAATAATGTTTAGTCTGACCAAGGACTTTCTGAGTCTCATGCCCTGCCAGGGAGGAGGGGAAGCTATGAGGAGGCAGAGACAGGACACCTGACCCAAACTAGACAAAGAGGTACTCCATGCCACAGCACATCATCCCAGGATGGTCCAACTGGGGGCAGGGACCCGGAAGAGTGAGTTCATTGCCGGGTCATCAGGTGATGAGTGGTTGTATTCTCTTCCCTTGTATTCCCCTTATCATTATTGTTCTTGGTGGTAGAGGTAGTGGTTTGTGTTACACCTTAGTTACTGGACTGTTCATATCTCAGCCCATGGAAGTTAAATTCTTTCGATTCTCCTCACTCTCCCTCCGGGTGCAGGGGGGGAGGAAGAGGGGGAGAAGAGAGAGCAACTGAGTGAATTATGGCTGGGCTTATATTAAGACACTAGCTAAAAGAAAAAAAAAATAGCCAAATATTTGAGAGGGAATTGTTTGTTTTGTAGGTCCTACTATGCACAGGGAAAATGTTAAGCAACCATCCCACCATGTGGGGCTCTGGTCCACCTAGCTGCTCGGCAGTTACTTGGGGAGCTTAAGAGATTGAAACTGGGAGGTAAAGCAAGACTTTGCACATTCATGTATGTGTTTGCTTAACACAGACATGCAATGAGTATTGACCAGGGGCAGAAAGACATTATTAAAGTCCTGAGAGGATTGAAGAGAAGTTGAATTTTTATGAAAGGATATCTAAAGAAAAACGAGTAGCAGAGTAAAGCTGGGTTGGAAACTGCTTGGATGGCTGAACTCAGAGAGTGGTGGTAAATGGTATTACTTTTAGCTGACAACCAATCATTAGTGGTGTCCTTGAGAGGTTGGTGTTAGGGCCAGTGTTGTTTCATATCTTCATTGATGATCTGGATGAGCGGATTGAGTGCACCCTCAGTAAGTTTGCAGATGACACCAAGTTAGGTGAGAGTGCTCATCTGCTGAAGGATAAGGAGGCTCTGAAGAGGGATCTGGACAGATTGGATTAATGGGCTGCAGTCAATGGCATGAGGTTCAACAAAGGCAAAGTGCCGGATCCTGCATTTGTTCCACAAGAACCCCATGCAATACTATAAAAGTGGGGAAGAGTGGCTAGAAAGATGCTCATGGAGAAGGACCTGAGTGTGCTGATGGATGGAGCTGAACATGAGCCAGCTTGTGCTCAGGCAGTCAAGAAGGCCAACAGCATCCTGGCCTATATCAGCAATAGTGTAGCCAGCAGGACCAAGGCGGTGATCATCCCCTTGAACTGCACTGTTGAGGCTGCACCTCAAATCCTGTGTTCAGTTCTGGACCCCTCACTATAAGAGAGACATCGAGGTGCTTGAGCAGGTCCAAGAGAAGGGCAACAAAGCTGGTGAAGAGCTTGGAGCACAAGTCTGATGAGGTGCAGCTGAGGGAACTGGGGGTTTTTAGTTCCAGAGAAGAGAAGGGTCAGTGGGGACCTTATTGCTCTCTACAGCTACCAGAAAGGAGGTTGTAGTGGAGTGGCAGTTGTTCTCTCCTTCTGAGTACCAAGTGATAGGATTTTAGGAAACAGCCTCAAGCTGAACTAATGGAAGTTTAGATTAGATATTAAGAAAAACTGCTTCACAGAGCAGATGATCAAGCCTTGGAACAAGCTGCACAGGGAAATGGTGGAATCACTGTCCCTGGAAGTGTTCAAAAACCATGTAGATGAGGCCTTCAGTGATATGGTTTAGTGGTGGACTTGGCAGTTGTCATGGTATAAGCCCAGCAGGTAACTCAGAACCACGCAGCTGCTCTCTCTCTTCCCCCTCTTCTTCCTCCCGCTGCTCCTGGAGGGATGAGGAGGAGAATCAATAGACTGTAGCTCCCACAGATTGAAATAAGAACAGTCCAGTAACTAAGGTATAACACAAACCACTGCTGCTACCACCAATAATTATAATTATAAGGAAAACAACATTGGAAGAGAATACAACTGCTCACCTCCCACTGTCTGACACCCCTCTGACATGAGCACCAATGTAGCCCTTCTGGGTAACTGCCCCCAGTTTGTATACTGGGTATGACATGCTGTGGTATGGAATACTCTTTTGCTAGTTTGGGTCAGGTGTCCTCTCTTCATTCCGGCTTCCTCTCCTCCCTGGCAGAGGATGAGACTCAGAAAGCCCTTGGTCAGACTAAACATTACTTAGCAACAAGTAAAACCATTGGTGTTATCAGTGCTGTTCCCAGGCTGAAAGTCAAAACCACAGCACTGCACCAGCTACAAAGAAGGAGGAAAATGACTGCTACTGCTGAACCCAGGAAAGCAGTTAATGGTTGGACTTCATGATCTTAAAGGTCTTTTCCAACCTAGTTGATTCTATGATTCTATAATGATGGAAGGCAGTCTTCCAACCCATCCTGGTGATGAATACCCATCTAGTACTAAAGACAAGATCTTTAGTACTTTTTTCCTGAGGTAGCATAAAGATTCTGCCAGTTAAGCTAATATAATTTAATTAGTTTAGCAGATACTTCATTCCATTTGTATGCATTGATACATAGAAATTTAGTCTTTATCATCTGATCTGCAAAGAATGTATCAATATTAGCAATCAAGTTATTTTTCATTCTTAACATTTCATTTCTATGAAAGATTCCTGCTGTTACCCAGAAGCCAGACACTCTTAGAACATAGAATCATAAAATCACAGAATTATAGGAAGTTTTTGTGGAAGTGTACTTAAAGACCATCTAGTTTCAACCCCCCACACACCCCACAGTGACACCTTCCACTAGACTCAAAGTGCCATCCAACTTGGCCTTAAACACTCCTGGCAGTGGAGTAGCCACAACTTCTCTGAGCAACTTGTTCCAGTCTTTCAACATCTTCACAGCAAAGTACTTCTATATGTCTAATCTAAAACTACATTCTTTCAGTTTAAAACCATCCTACCTTGTCCTGTCGCTACTTATTCTTATAAAAAGTCCCTTTCCACTTTTCCATTAGATACTGGAAGCTGCTCTAATGTCTTCCTGGAATCTTCTCCAGGCTGAACAAGCCCAGCTTTCTCAGTCTGTCTTCACAGGAGAGCTGCTCCAGCCCTCTGATCATTGTCATGCCCTCCTCTGGACTCAGCTCCAACCAGTTCACTTCCCTCTTGTGTTAGGGTCCCAGAGCTGAACACAGTACTGCAGGTTGTGTTTCACAAGAGCAGAGTAGAAGGGAAGAATCACCTCCCTCGACCTGCTGGTCAGGCTCCGTTTTGATGCAGCCCAGCATACAGTTGGCTTTCTGGGCTGCAAGCACACACTGCTGGCTCATGTCCAGCTTTTCATCGGCCAACACAGAATGGCCCATTTAAAAGGAATACTCCCTTCAACGAGTAAAAAGTGATCACTAGTGACATTGAATGTCCTTTTGCATCCCATGGCAAGCATCACCATAATCTTCACTGACATCACTGGCATAACACCACACACAAAAGGAGTCAGGCTTTCAGGTAGTAATTTAAACATGAAGAAGAACTTTATAATGTCATGTTCAGTCAGAAAAAATGCAAAATTTGAGAAGACGCCCAACTTATACAGCAGAGCAAGAGTCTGAGAAGAGGGAAAGACCAAAATTTCAGGAATAGGGCATGGAGATAGCTATAACCCAGCTTCTTGGCTTATAGCACTTTACACTCAAATAGTACAATTTCACGTGGATTTGTAATTGCAGGTTGCATTCTACTTTTTTACAAAATAGCTAAATAATTTTATATTTTTTACAAATATTCTGTATGTGGTATATAAATGTCCTCTGACCTCTCACAGAAGGGTAGTTCCCACTTTCTGCCTTGCTGCATCAATCCAGCATATAAGAAAAGGGATCAATTCCCCCTCTTTCACCTCACACTGTTTCATTTTTAAGAGGCATTCTAAAAATAACTATTTACTGGTGGTTTATATCAGCTGAGGTCCTTTTACTTCAGTGGAGATTCATCACAAACAGAGAGGAACAGAAAAAATTAAACCAAGGTTTTGTGCTTTCTTTAAAAATATATTCCCTTGGTAAAGAATGGCTGAAAAAACTAATAAATGTAAAGAACGTTCTCCTGAATCTCTCATGGATTTAAACCTTGTTGACTCTTTATAACAGCAAGCAAAGCAACCATAGCTGAGTATCAAGGCAGAAGGACAACCTATTACACTGTTTTTCTGATTTTGAGAAATGCTAGAGCAAGTCAAGAAATAAAACCAGCTTAAATGTCAGTGCTTAGGAACAACGAAAGCACAGCAAGCCAACTATCAGAAATCCATCTCCTCATCCTCAAAGCAATTTTTCATTTCTGACATCCAACTTAATTGCAAGTAGGAATAACTATTAGACAAAAAAACCTGAAAGGTTTAAGTTAAGTCCTGCCTTGAATAAGTTCTCTGAATCAAAGTTTGTCTTCTCTGTAATACCTTACAAAAGGATCTTTTCAAAAAGTCAACAAGCAAACCTTGTTCACACTGGTTTGAATACAAAGACAATGCTACAGAAAGACAAGGAAAGGGCAAACTATATAGCTGGCAAAATATGAATAACAGCTAATGCTCAAATCTGTGAAGTAATAGAAATCTGATTTTTCATGGAACGTCAAAGAAAAGACAGTGTAAGTCTTTGAGATGAAGTTTAGATTTCACTAAAAAGTATGCATTTGTGTTTTCCTACTCTCCAATACTTCTATGAATAAATTTTATTCTCCAGTCTCTGATCAGCCCATGCCTACAGGAAATTGTAGGAAATCATCTTCCAGCCTAGCTACATCAGTTCCAATTAACTCCATTATTTCTGGCTTACCTTAGAATGAATTTTGGAAATGAGGCATCCACACTCCAACTAAATTTGCAGTTGTTCACCCTCATAAAGTGTCCTTGCTAAAGTATTCACCATGAAGACATGAGTTCATCCTGAAAGGAAAATATTACAAGGCATTTGCTGTTACAATCAAACTTTATCTTACTTTCTCAAAACCTTAATTTACTCATCTGGTTGTATTAAATAGACATATCAATATCTTTCACATGTAACAACTAATTTGGTTAACATATTTTGACTAGATATGTTCCAATTAAATGCTGGAATTCTGAATAACAATGCCTATCTTAGTCTTTCGAATTCAGTAAAGCTACATTGTCGTGTTTCACAAAACGGATAGAGAACTTAAATTTGGTTAAAAATCTCTGGGCTCGGAAGTTTAAGGACCTGAATAGCACCTGATTCAGCAGCAGATTTGGTCCTAGTTTCAGCACTGGTGGTCATGGGAAAGAAGACAATCTGTTTGACCCCACTATAGTGCCAGGACCAGAACTGAAGAAAATATTAGATTGCTCATTCTGAGGACTGAGAAATACTCAGTGAGACAGAAAATATGACTCTTGGAGGTTCTGTTTTTCTGTCTGGCCTTGGACTCCAGAGCTGGACTGCACCCTTTAAGAGGTCAGCAGTTAAGATGCATATGGAAACAAAGAAATCATGTTAGTCAAGCAGAGACTGCTATGATCGTTTGGGAAAAACAATGTTACAAACAAAGCAAACCAAAAATGTTCCTGTAATGATTTATTCTTCTCTTTTTCATGTCAATTTTGAGCTAAACACATGTGAGTTGTGCTACCTTGTATATACCAAGACAGCCTGAAGATCTGTGAAGGTTAAAATGAAATTGGGCATCTGTGTCCTTGGGTCAATTTAGCAGTCAGAAAAAATTCTTCTGGGTTCTAGTTTAGGATACAGACCATTCTATAAGATAAAGATATTTATTTCACTTATTATTTATTATTAATCAAAACAATTTATTAAAATTGTAAAAGACAGAGCCTGATGTTTCTAAGTTAAACATGTAGCAAGAGAGGTGTTTCCTTTCCACCTCTGAGGGTGGAAATTCTATTATACTGGAAAAAGGCAGGATGATGCAATATAAATGAGACTCCTGGTATGATGAACTTGGCCTTTCAGCCTTCTGCACTCAGTGCAATTTAACATTCAGAAAGGGTGTTTTCAGCACAGAACTTAAAAATGAAAGCTTATCCTGTTCTGTGTTCTGTATGAAAGATGATACCTCAATACCTTCAGAAAGTTTAAATACTTCCAGTAGTTTAAATAGAAGTCTTCTTCAGTGTTACCCTTCTGTAAAAGTATTGCCCTTACTGTTTCGCTATTTAGCCAATATCATTTCTCAGAAGGCTATATATAGAGAGGGATATCAATTATATTATCTGGAAAAATTTCCATCTTATATTTCTTGGCTTCGAAGCATATATTCTTCACTACAGGAAGGGTATCTAATTTACATAAGCAAAAGTTTGTAAAATCCAGTTGTATCAAAGTCTGTAAAATCACAGCTTGATCCTGCTTTGTGAACCAGGAGTGACGCTCCAGACCTACTCGTTTTTTTACAGTAGCTGCAGTTGCTGAGCATAACGATTATGTTTCAAAAGATAAAAAGAGACTATCCAGAGGGGAAGAGAGTGCCTCTGATCTAAAGGTCTATGTCCCAGGGTTTTTTATTGTCCCTCAGTAACATAGTGTGCCATAATCTTTTCAATTAGTGCCTTAGCTTCTTCAAAAACCCATGCAAGTTCTTTCAAACTTCCCTATCTCATCAGCTACAAGTTTCATTGATGAGAATTTAAAAATAAGTAGACAGGTACTCATCTATACAAGGAACAGGTATAAAACTTGCCTAGGATCATACCTGAAGTAATGAAAATAAGGCTAAAATGTGAAAAAAATAAAAGAGGTATGGAACATCCAAGTATTTTTTCTCTCCCTACTGTTCCTTGGCTTATATAGAATGATCCCTTAAGGGGAAGCAAATCTATCCTAACAGATATAAAATTAAACCTATTTCATAGCACTAGCAAGACTTAGACCCATTTCTACATTGCTTAAAATAAATCAGCTTCGCAAATTATAAAATGGTTTGGTTGAAAGTGACCCATAAAAGTCATCCAATACACAAATTATGTAATAAGAGAATACACCAAATAAAAAGGAAGAAATACTTTAAAATCTCCTTTCTGACCATTGCTTTTAGAGAAGACACAAGGAGAAACTCCCTTATCAGAATAATAAAAATACATATCTTTCAATTGATAGTATATTCTTAAAACAAGCTAATAGCACTCAGCAGCCATCCATGATATGTTTTCTTCCTTTTGGATGAATTTTGAGCTAGGTCTATTGTTACCTAAGCCAGTCAACTGAGTTTTTTCTCAACTGTTATAGATTGTCTACTAGCAACCTACGAACAGCCTAAAGTCTTTCCAGATGGAAAATCTTTTTCTATGGCCCTCATACAGGTAATATGCTCAGTCAGAGTGACCAATTTGAGCTGTCTGGATTTTGAAGATTAAGTCCTTTCAATAGGTTATTTGTCACTGAGAACTATGAATGAGACAGCTTTAAACAGCAAATTCTGGTGTCACATAGGTATTTAATTCAAAGCTGCTGGTGAATCTGAAGGACTGTAAAGGGGTAGAATTTCACATGTAGCCCACTTTCTCTGATATTTCCTAACTGGTGACTTAGTTACTCTTTTCTGAAGCATGAAGCCCAGCCCAACGCTGACTTGATAGTCACAAAGTACATGAGGCCCATAACTTTTCTTATACTTCAGAAAAAAATAAGGTTAACAATTCAGGGCTTCCATTTCTACCCTCGGAACCGGGTACCTGGAATCCAGTCAGTGTTCATCTGTGGATCTAGACAGATTCAGCACACATTAGTGCAATTTCCTCAATAAAAACAAAAGAAAACAAAACGAAACAAAGCAACCCAAAAAATAACCTTCAGCTAGGATCTTTATTTTCCTTAGACTCCTTGTGCAGGTGCTAGGGATGAATGTCACCTCCTTCAAGAGTTTGCATAGCAATTTTAAAGAGGATGAAGAGCTATAGGGTATTAGTTAATTAAGAAATCTCTGATTTTTTTCAACAGAACAGAGAAGCAAGCCTCAAGTTTCTCAACAGACAGGAAGCTAAGCAGTCAACTTCAAAATCCTTAATTTGTCAATGAGAAATAGATGAAGCTCTACACATCTGTCTAAATTACAAACTGCTGTCAGGAGGGGCAGGAGGAAAGGGAGATGTGTAAAATATCTTATTCATTTTTCTGTTACCTTTATATTACAAAATACAGTTGTTAAACCCTCCTTCACATGCTTTCGATGTGTTTTCTCTTGAACTGCTAGGCAGTCATACAGCTAGAAATCACATTTGAACTCTTAACAGTCATTGTTATTTGAGATAAGGAATACAATTCAACCTAAATTTCCTGAAGAAATGAGGGGAACCCTCGTGTGAGTTTCTTTTGTTGATGCTGAGCTCCAGTGGTCCTTAGAACATAATACAAAGCTACTTACCTAATGATGACAAAGGATTTGGTCATGAGAAGCTTTGCACGCCTGAGCAATCCTTACTTCAAACAGCTGCCCTACTGAAACTGAGAGTTGTTTTCATGAATCTGCTTGCAGTAGCAAACCAGCACAGCAGCAAAACCTTTGTCTTGTACAGGCAAGCTAATCAGAACTGTCTGCAGCTCCCTCTCAGATCCTACTGACGTCATGGGAATTTTTATGATATCCTTAGGTCCTTATCATATGTTTTGCAGAGCTGCTGGCCATCCAGGGTCCTGCTGAAGTCCCTGGGAAAGGTGGAAATCAAAATGTCTGAAAATTCAGTAGTTCACATAGAAAAAATCTCATATGTGAGAAAAATAAAAACAACTTATTGCTATCCTAGGTAAAACAATTGTTATGGAGGCACTCCAAGTTCTCAAAAGTAGATCATTCTTTTTAGTCACATAGTGGACATGAACCCATTTTGTCACCATCATGCAAGTATCCCAAACACATTATATGTCTTCCTGCCACCGTTAGGTCTGCATGTATGTAAAAATTCAGTCAACAGATCAAAAATTCTGGCAACATACGACATGATTCAAGCCAGTACCATACACCTCTGAGGAAAGAATAAAAGACCTTGTAAATTTTAAAAACTGTTTCAATAGACTTTTCATGGTGCATAGACTGAAAGCTACTCAGACCTGTGGATAGTCTAGTCTTACATAATTAGTGCATTTCCCTTTGTAACTTGGCTAGGAAGAATGGACATCTGTGTTGACCATCTAGATATACAAAGATAAGTGATTTCTAAATAACTATGCAAGAAGCAAATGTGTTCAAAGCAAGTTCAAGCTTTTTCAAACAAGATCAGAGAAGTTCTGAAAGTTCAAACTTTCATCCCAATTTTTAATACTTCTTTAGCCCCACTTCTGGTGCCAATTTAGCTTGCTTAGTCACTTCAACAGATTCACAGTGTAAGATTTACTTTCTGTGAAGAAAGTTGAACGATGAAAACAGATTTTATGCTGTTTTATCCTGCTAATCACATTTGCAGAATTGCCATTTAGGCAGCAATGATGGGTATAAGAAACAGCCTGGACATCTTTTTCAGCTGCTTCTGAGATTTCCAGCTCCTACTATTTAATCAAAAATGAAAACCTAGACAGTAAGGTTTTTGAAGTTTGTTTTTATATATATAAAAAAAAAAAAGAAAGAAGAAATTCTTTACAATGATTGTAAGAGAGCAAAGGTTATAGACTGAGTATTCTAACACTAAAAAAAAAGAAAAAAAAAGCAGTTTTCCTGGAACACTAAAATTAGAGACAAAACAAACAGACCTGAATCTTAGATGTTTAGATTGCTAATTCACACTACATTTAATATAAATTAAAACTCTAAATCCTAATATAATACAAAAAGAATACAAAAACCGTCCCAAGTTCCATAAGTAATACTGATATTTCTCTATTTTCTGAAGTTTCTCAGAGACCAGAACTAGAATATTTAGTTTATTTAAAAATGAGGGGTTTTTACTTCCTTCGTCAGTGTGGCTATTCTGAGGTGTCTGGATCACAGAGTTCAGGTCCCAGTGGCTATTTGTAGGCATGGTTTGCCCTGGCGTTCACAGAACACCTAAGCAATTCTGAGCTGGTAAAGTAGGTTCTGCATTGCACATCTTCATGACACAGTGGTACAAATTACCCAGTGCACAATAAAGCAACATTCCCATCCTCACTTCTGTCTATGAAAATACCTCAGTATACAACATACATAAAACCAGAGCTCAATGCTTTTCCCTTAGCAGTTCTTCAAAAAATTGAAGGTAAAGACAAGACAAAAGCCTGCTGACTTCAATGGACTCTCCTTTAAGCCAAAATTGCAGATCAATTGACTGACTGCTTAGGAAAGTGTTTGGCAGGATTATCATTCTGGTTTATATCACAGGTCCAACACACTCAGAAAAAATGGATTTATGAATAGTTGTACTGATTTTGGCTGGAGTAGAGTTAATTTTCTTCATAATAGCTAGTAGGGGGCTGTGTTTGGATTAGTGCTGGAAACTGTTGACAACACAGGCTTGTTTTCCTTGCTGCTTCCACATGTCAAGGCCTTTTCTACCTTACCAGCAAGCAGGCTGGGGATGCACATGGAGTTGTGAGGAAACACAGTCAAGACATCTGACCAATCTAACCCAAGAGGTATTCCATATCATATAGTGTCATGTTCAGCATATAAACTGACAAAGAGGTTAGCAGGAGGGTTGCTGTTTAAAACTGTCTGAGCATTGGTCAGTGGATGATAAGCAGTTGCTTTCATTTGCACCAATTTTCTTTCTTGGGTTTTATTTCTCTCTCTGTGTTATTTTCTTTTCATTACAATTTATTGCTATTAATTATTATTATTGCCTCAATTATTAAACTCTTTCTATCTCAGGTCATGAATTGTCTCTTTTAGCCTTCCATTTCTCTTTCCCTCATCCTGCTGGCAGGGGGAGTGACTGAGTGCTGAGTGACTGTGTGGCGCTTATTTGTGGGCTGGGATTAAACCAGGATAACAGCAGCAAGTGTATATACATATGTATATATGAATTGTATGTCTAGCTTCCAGAGAAGCAATAACGACTTGTTTACCAAATAATTTGTATCTTAATTACCTATAGCAGTGTAGTTTTTGTTATTGCAGACACTGAAAAAACCCTTGTATACTCTGGAGGCATTTAGTGCATGGTCAGGCATTCGCTGACTTTTTCCCCCAGATTTGTAATAACTTTGGACTTTTCCAAAGCAGCATCATGCTTGGTTTATCTGCTTTTATGTACATAAAGCATGTGTTATTCATTAAAAGCAGTTGGCTAAAATACAGCCCATTAAATACCCTTGTAGAAAAAGTAGAAAGGAAAAGTTAAAACAATATGAATGATTCCATAACAATATTGTTCCAACAATAACTGGAAAAATAAAGTAATAGTTATAGGCAAGTAATAATATGTCTGGTTTATAAACACAATTGTTTGATGTCTATACATCAATTCAGTGTTCATGCCTGTACACAGCTCAGCATGTACCTATGTGGCAGCTATAACGGATGCATGCTTGATTTTAATACATTTACAGAAAAAACCCAGAAGAGTAAGTCAGCTCTCTGTGGCTTTGTGTATATACACAGTTAGGTAAAAGTGTGATTTTTAGCACAGAAATTTGAAGCTGCTTTCAAAATTTCATGCCCAGTGTTTACCATTTGTTTCACTTTTGAAAACTTGATTGTACGCTGAAGCATCTAAATAAGATTCTCAGATGTATTTATGGTCCTTTAAAAATTAGACTCCACATGTTTTGTCTGATGTGGAATATGTTGAACCAGCATAACTAAATGTTTATTTTTTGTCCCTGTCAGACAGAACCATTCTAGTCCTTTTTGAAACTGCACACTCATTATTGCAACTCAAACTTCAACATGCTCTTCACTTACCAGATGCTCCATTTCTAGTAGCCAGTGTGTCCAGTAAACACTCCAATGACCAGATGCTCCATTTTTTCTTTACTAGTATGCTTCTTTAGAGAGAGTAAATCACATAATTCTCATCCTTTCCTGAGACAGCAGAGAGTGGGAATTCTCCTCAACACAGGCAGAGTTTTGGCTCTGGGGAATTATCTAAAAATAATATAATTATATATTATAGTATATATTAATATAAATATATAAATATACATATTAATATAAATATATATGACACTATATATAGGACTAAAGGCCAGGAATTTTCCTCCTAAATGCCTTCTCAGGAAAGAAAGAACCAACCCAACAAGCAAACAAAAACCCAAGCAAACAAAATTCCCAATCAACAAAATAGAAGGTTTTTTGTCACAGATTTTTGACTTTGTCAGGAGAAAATGAAACAAAACATCTATTTTCATCACTCTTTTTCTTTTTTTTTTTTTTTTTTTTTTTTTTTTGTCTATTTTTGACATTTTGGTTAGTTCATCTTAAATAAGTTCAATAAAGACTGAATTTGCAGGCCATCTCACTGAGTATTTTGAACTGCTGACTAATTATCTGGCCTCTCCTACCCACCATACCTCCACAGGAGAAAAGGCACCAGGGATTATCTTCTCTCAAAAGTACGTTATCTTGAGAGAGACATATAGCTCTGAATCAATGGCACTGACATACCTACTGTATTTCCCTCTTTTATTCCTAAACTAAGTACATTTATGGATAATCATGCCTCAAGAGGAATGTAGGTTAATTTGTTTCAGTTCAGTTTTTAAAAAAATTAAAGAAAGTTTTTGTTCGAATTCAGTTAAAGTTCACTTAATTCAGAATTTCATTGGGAACAGTATAATACTTAATTTTCATCAAAGATTACAATATGACATGTTTTATCATCTTCAGAATGACATTTATCACATTTAACTTCAGGAATGATAACTGATACAAAAATTTTTCATCTCAGTTCTCGGTGAAACCTGGTAACAAACTATGTTAATGACCCAAGAGACCACTGCAGCTCTCTGGCTAATCCAGATATGCTCCATTTTAATTTACCTGGTTTGAAGCAGGACTTACTGCTGACGTGGTTTAAGCCTCTCATGCAGTTCACTCACTCACTCCCCCCTCTTTGTGGGGGAATGTGGAGGAGAATCAAAATAATGTAACTCCCATCGGTTGAGGCAAGAACAATCCGGTAACTAAGGTATAACACAAACCACTGCTGCTACCACCAATAATAATAATGACAAGGGAAATACAAGGGAAGAGAATATAACCACTCGCCACCTGATACCAAGCCCTACCCAGCAGTGAACCCCCCTCTTCTGGGTCCCTGCCCTTAGCTTTTACATCCTGGGCATGGCATGCTGTGGTATGGAATACGTCTTTGGTCAGTTTGGGTCAGGTGTCCTGTCTCTTCTTCCTTCTGGCTTCCCCTGCTCCCTGGCAGAGCATGAGGCTCAGAAAGTCCTTGGCCAGACCAAAACATTTCAGCAGTAGCTAAAAACATTGGTGTTATCAGTGCTGTTCCCAGGCAGAAAGTCAAAAACACAGTACTGCACTGCACCAGCTACCAAGAAGGAGAAAAAATGACTGCTACTGCTGAACACAGGACAACTGCCTAAAAATTCATAAGCTTCATTCTGCAGAAGTTCCCAAAAGACATTTACAATGATCACTTCTGAATCAAGGAGGAGAACTAAGACTGCTTCTCCCTGTGGAGTCCTGGAAGCAGCTAACATCAGTGAAGGTCACTTTCATGGTGTCATAAACAGTGTTTGAATCTGAGTGAAACAGAATCCAAGCAATCACAAATATAACTTGAATTTATTCATCTCTTCACAGTCCACACCTCCTATTCTAAAAGCAGATTACTGATTTTATTTCTTTAAATACAATTCAAAGAATAATTTTTATTTTCCCAAACATATAAAAAAACCATTAATGAAACTGTCATTAGACTAGTTGCTGGTTAATCTTCCTGATTAAATTAGAACCTAGAACGCATTCTATTCAAGCTTGGTATATGACAAATGTAACCTATAGTGAATCAAGTTGTTCAGAGGTCTGAATGATCTGCCTTCAGCGCTTCTACCAGATTTTAGCCACCAGGGATGCCTGGAGAGGCCCGGGAATGAGCTCTGAGTCTCATCTAAATATGTAACTGGACTATTCTACCCAAAGAAAGGCTGATAGAACTCAACAATACAGCACTAGGATGAATGATTTTTTTAATTTCTGATCAAAACTTGTTTAACAAATGGCAATGTTATTTTAAAATGTTGTTTCCATTCATAGAGATCTGAGCACAAGCCAAGCCAAGCAAAAGTAATAACCGAAACTAGAGGAAGACCCTAACTGTAAAAGTTTAAGCAAACAAAAACGGACAAAAAAAAAGTAATCTTCTTAATATATTTACATCTTTTAGTGTGAGGTTTTGCCGTAGATCTCCATTAGAAACAGACTCAAACTGTACTTACAGTCTAAACAGAAACTTTTTTGGATTTTAAGTGGACTACAACACTGACTTCCACTCAGTTCAAGCTTTTTCAAAACTAAAAATGGGGGGTGAAATAAAAAGGACAGGACAAGGTGGAGGGAAAAATAATGTTCAGCAGCATGCACAAAAAATTTTGATTAAAAAGAATCTGAGTGCTTCTGTGAAAGGCAAAAGTGTGCAGCTCTGCTATAGTCTTCTCAGGGGTGTGGGAACATATATTCAAGCTGGATGAGTTTACAGGATAGCCCTTTCTTCTCACTATCATGATGCTGCCTTTACTAAGAATGAGTGATCATATGTGATTAAAAATTCCAAAACTAAAGACACAAATGCAACTGCTTTTTTTGTCCATTTAGAGAGGATTTAGAAATCTCCATGTTTTACCTCCCATTGCCAGTTTTAATTTGCTCCTTTCTTTTGGCCAGAGGAGCATCAGGTAACCTTGACACATTACCACTGCTATGTCAGAATTGGAATCCAAAATTAGGATGCTGGATAACCGCCATTCCTGATGCTTGTTTGGTCTCTAACATTATGCATTTATACCACAGTAATGGTTATTACCACATTTTAGCATTTTATTTATTTCACTCTTGATTTAAACTCGAAGCATTTTCAAAATTCCTTTCCATGCTTTCACTGAAGGAGTATTTAATATTAAACTTAGAATAAGCTGTTCATCCTGATTTCTGCAGGTCACTTTGGCATCATTAATTATTGCTCACTCCCTATCCCCTTACTGGAGTTGCAGCTAAAAGGAATTAATTGTTTTTAAAATATCCCATTTTGAATATGCTATTCTCTCTGAACTGCACTGATAAAAAACTTTTTTTATATATAATAACACATTCTTCCCATTTTACATTCCTGTCCAGTGAGTAGTCTCCCATTGACCATCTAGTTTTGTCTGCTTGGATGCCTTTTAGGTAAAGGACACAATTCCATACTGAAATTGGAAGCACTCTTTAATTTTGTCTTCTTTCTCCCAGTCCTCTCCCCTGAATCCAGAGGAGTAAGAAAAAGAAGAGAGTAAAGAAGCAGAAACTCAAACAAATCTAGATGCAGCAAATTCTCAACCCCTGAGTAATAAGGTTTCATACCCTGCTGGAGAAGCCATTCATCTTAATCAATCTGGACAGAGATCTACTCTCAATATTTCACAATCTAAGTACTTTCTGACAAATCTATTAATTATGCACTCAAATTATTTGCTGTGAAAGGAGGATTGCTACTGGATTTTTTTCTTGGGGTAGAATCCTTGTTCTTTCCTCTCTTTTTAACTCATTGTTTTCATTAGTAGTCACTGGACTATCGTTCAATTGCCATCATTATTTTTTCATAGTATTCTCTTGCGTCACACCACAAATTACTTGCAGAAAGAGATCTAAAGAGATATGATATGTAAAGTGACAATTGCTTGATCAAATGGGAATAAAATTCTTCTGTCACCACACCCTTTCCCCTTCCACCTTACTCTACTTATATTATCCCATAACTCTAACATTCGTTCACTTTTCTACTGCTTAAATTTAACACACAGTCTTTAGGCAAACTTTTGTAGTGAAGATCACATTAGCATCTTCAGCCATTAAAAGATTGTTAAATCTCTTTGTCAAGATAGATCTGCCAACCCACGTAGCACTGTAGGACAATTCAGGCCAACAGACACCTCAGGAGGTCTCCAGTCTGGCTACCCAGAGCAGGCTCAGCCACGTTGTCAGACGAGGTAGCTCAGGGCTTTATCCTGTGTGGACTGGCAATCCTCCAAGTAAGGAGACAGCGCCATTCTCCTTGGACCTCAGGCCCTCTGCACAGCTGTTCTTAGGACTTTCCCTGAATTCCAGGCTCTCTGGCCCTTCTCAGATTTCTATCTGCCAGGCCCCAGGACTTTCTCTCCAGAGATGCCTCCAGCCCCACCAGCATCACTGTTAGGGCTCTGCCTGCCCAGGCCATGAATACACAGAGTGCTTCTTTCCCAAGCACCTGGGAGTCAGCCCCTTCCTTCCACCGATCGCAGTTTCTTTGGACATCAGCCCTGTCCCCACAGGTACTGATTGGCCTTCTGAGGTCTCAGTTTGCTCTGGCCATTTGAAGCCCTACTCTTCCCACCACCAGGTGAAGTCCCAGTCTCATCTAAAAATGAGCATTACTCTGCCTGATCCACAGGGTTTCAGGATTTAGAGAAATACATTTACAAACAGAAATGTGGAAAGAAGTGTAGTTATGGTTCAGTTCTCTCTTAAACAGTGATTTGCAAGGAGCTATGTCTAATTCTTGAGGACTGTGAGCTAATCAGTCCATTTTAATCTACTAGCACTGAACTACAGGACACTCATAGCTATCAGAGCATCTGGCTTTACAGAGCAGATCCATACAAAACAGGAAGAGTTCCATACAAAACCTTGGGTAAAAAAAAGGGAAAATTTCAGCAGCGAGCATAGACATTTATTACTGAGGTGCACACATTTCTGAAAACACACAGAATCTCCACTTTAACACATGTTAAATTTCCATTCACAGTACTGAAAATTTTACCATGTGTCCAGATTTTAACAGTAGTGTATTCATTCTAACAAATTCATAAGAAGAAAGGCAAATGATATAAACAGAGAACAAGAAATCTCCTAGATAGACTGTTGAAACAGAAAGAAATTCTTCAATTTATAGTTCATAGGATAAATTATTTTAGAGACAAAAGTTTCCAAATTTTGCCAATATCTCTCATGACTACACTGATCCTCTCAAACTGGGTGATGTCATAAGTATAAAACTAAAACTCTCACATTCCTTTTTTTTTTTTCCTCAAAATCTCATAATGCACAAAGTACAGTGCATAGGAAGCAACACTTCAAAAAATATTTCAGATCTGATACTGTACATCATGTTCTATTGACCTTTATGTAACTAAAACAGACACAAAACTTAAAGATTTGTAACAATATATGTAAATAAAAACATTAAGTACACAGATCTACTGTGTTACTGAGGAGAAAAGGGAATCATAGCATGGTTAGTGTTGGAAAGGACCTGAAGATCATCTAGTTCCAGCATCCCTGCCCTGGCCAGGGACATCCCTGCCTCACACTAGATCAGGTCCCCCAAGGCTCTGTCACACCTGGCCTTGAATGCCTCCAGGGATGAAGCATTCACAACTTCCCTGACCAACCCATTCCAGTACATCACTACCCTCACAGTAAAGAACTTCTTCCTTATATCTAACCTAAACTTCCCCTGTTTAAGTTTAAACCCATTATGTGTTGCTTCCACAATTTATCTAATGATATAAAACCCACATGAATTCTGTTTTGATAGCAGTTGGCAACGTGATTTCTTCCTGCAAGTGTAATAGGGTTTGGGCAAAAACTTTTAGGCAAAACAAAAAGATCAGACTTCACTTTGCAGCTTATATCTCATTCTTGCAAGCCACGGAAGAAAAGAGAAAAACACCTGCAAATCCAAGTGTTTGCAACCTTGATTAGCCATTTCATATTTTTTTCAGAAAGTACAGTATGAAATAAGGATGTATGTGACTATTTGCATAGTCACATATACTGTAGAGAATAGTATAGGATACTATAATACTGTATATAATCCCTCTTAAATAGAATGGTATATTATTGCGACAAATTGTTTATTTAGCAATATATTAGCATTCTACCTGTCAGAGTCGGGAGATCATGACCTAGATGAAGTTAATTTCCTGACTGCTTCTTAGAAAAAAGGACAACAATATAAGATGCACTATGTCTAAGATGTTTGCAGAAAGTTCAGGGTAAGTTGTAGTACCATTATACAAGGCACTGATGAAAACACGCTCAAGTAACCTTACAGGCTGTTTTATCCAAATGCATTCAAGAAAGGCAATTCAAACTGAAATGGACATTACAAGAATAGCCAAGATTGGAGTCCACTCCACAAGATGAGCCAAAAGAGCCTTCTTCACCTGCTTATGTTAGCAAAAGGAAGAGGGATTCTAGAGGTTAAAAAAAATCCCCCAAAACTAAAAACAAAATCAAAAGCAAACAAAACCAACCAAACAAAAAAATAGGGAGAAAAGAAGATAACTATTTTGCTAACCACTCAGAAAAGAGGAAGTGTGGTTTGAAGTAGAACTTTATATAACAAATTCAGTTTCACAACTTCTGTAACAAGTTTTATCATCCACGAGAAAGGATTTCTGTTTTACTGTAATGTCAGTAATAAATTGAACCTGAACTCAGTGATCATAGAAGTCCTTTCCAATTTCGCATTTCTTCTTCAAGGACTGACCACATTTACAGAAGAGATTTTGTCCCTGTGACCAGACTGAAGTCATCTGGCACATTTCATTTTCTTTTTGTCTTTGCTGCTGCTGTCTCTGGCCTGCCAAGAATAAGCTGTCAATGTCAGTCAGATTGGCCTTGGGTGGCATGGCTTAGTGAGAAATGTCCCTGCCCATGGCAGGGGGTTGGAACTAGATGATCTTAAGGTCCTTTCCAACACTAACTATTCTATGATTCTATGATCCTCCAAAATTTTACCAGACTCCATAGTGTTCTGGTGTATTTCTTCTCCCTCCAGCCCAGCTTCATGTGGCAGCATTTCAACATGTACATGTGAACTTCCTAGTAATCCTGACTTAATCAGCCCTGCTTTTTATTCTTCACATCTCCTCCCAAATACCTTCCTGTCAAGGAAGGGAGGGGAAGACAGAGCAAGCAAAAGGCCTCCATATGTTTGGGCTGAGGAGGGTATAGCAGCTGATTGGAAGAGCAGAGTGCATTTATGGTTATGGAAGAGTGACACATGAGGACCAATCAAAAAATATGTATGGAGAGGCCATAGTGATTTTGGTAGGCATGACAGACGCTACCAAGAGATGTCAAGAATGTGAAGGATTTTGGTTCAGCAGCCAGTCTGATAATTGACTAGAATCACTTGGGTCCAAAGTCTTAGAAAACAAAAATGAGAGCTTGAATTGAGTTTAATGCTTGATTCTACTCCTGATTCAATGGTGAGATAGATGTGTCAGTAACTGAATATTACCTAAAAAACTTTAACAGGATCCTGTTATTGATTTCCTTCTACCAAGAGAGTAAACAGCGCTTCATACAACCACCACATCCCACCATCCACCCTGGCCTTTCCAGTACACATTTATTTCCCACCAGTCTTTCACAGTCCCTAGAGGAGTATACGGGGAAAAACATAATGGCAGTTAAAAACAATTCTTCACTGAAGAAGGAATAAACTCGTTATGCAAAGCAGGCAAGATTTAAAAAGTTGTGTATAATAACAGGAAGAATCAGAGAGAGAGCAGGCAGAGATCTAAAAACTTCTCCCTCTGAACTGTGCAGCAAAAACTGCTGGGCAATCACACAAAAGTATCACTACAGAGAAACTTTTTATTTAAATGATCACCAAAATCAGTGCAGAAATAATTGTTTGAGGATTTTGTGGTTTTCATGAACAGTGAAGCAGATTTTTTTTTTTTTTTTGAATCAAATGGAAGTAATTTGAGTTATCCACGTCATCAAGACAAAAAAAAAAATTTGATCCATGAAGGAAATATTTGAAGCAAACTCAGGGATAAACATTACATTCTGTATGTGGCTAAAGGCTTTTGGGAGCCAGGGTTGGGTTTTTTTTGGTTCATGCAACCATGAGGGGAGAAAAAATTGAAATTGAAATATTTAAGGGAGATTCTTCCAGCAATGATGCCTCATAAAATTCAGAGTTAACCATGAGTCAACTTCTTCTTTTCTATGAATGCTTGGTCTAATTCAGCTTCCATTTGCAGAGGGATTGATGGGTGCCCTGACATGATGCACTCCCCTCAGTTTTGTTCATTAGAGCTATGCTTGCTTGGCAGAGTAACTGGAAAACCTGAAAAACCCAGCATGAGAAAGAGAGCCAGTACAGCTTGAAATTCTACAATCTTCCTACCATCTAAATCAAACTGATCAGGGTGGGAAAAGGAATTGCCTTGTAATGTCAGGACACACTCTGGGCTGGCAGCCAGGATAGCAGATTTGTGAGACAGAGATGAGAAAAAATTGTTCTAACATTTTGGTTGAAATGGTGATGAGTAAGGACTGCGCACATAGGAGAATGTGGATGTGAAAATAAGTGCCAGTGTCTGTCCATAAAATGCTCCATTTCTCTGGAAGAAGAACATGAGAGCTAAAAATTTCATAGGTGATTTAATGACACTTCTTAGGTCCCATCAAGAAAGGGCAGAGAACTTACTGAATGTACACAGGGAAAATGCATAGGAGAAGAAAAAAAAAGTTTGGGGACCTTGCATTCACTTTTCCTTCCTATTTTTTAAAGCATAGGCTTGATCCCTGCTTCTGTGTGTTGAGTCTCACAATTCAAACCTGCTTAAATTAAGATACCTAGCACTGCCAAGTCAGCCAGAAAGACAAAAAAGAAAAGAAAGAAAAAACAAATGAAACCAAAACTGTATGAAACAAAGTGACTAAAAATAAATGCTAAGGTACAGATCTCAAAAAAAGTTTTTTTTTTTTTTTTTAACAAAGCAGTATTTAATTTGAAATGAAATATAGCTCAATAAATGGAAAAATAAAGAAAGGCATGCAGCAAAAAGGATGCTTAGATACATTAAATGAAGGAGACGTGTTTTTCTAATGAACATAAAAATGCTGCCTGAAATACTAGGATGTTCTTCAATACTGGCTCCAGGAGTTTTGCCTGGAAGACACAGAGAAAACAAAAACTCATCTCACAACAACAATCTGCAGGTAGCACATACCCTGTTTACACAGGAAATAGAGAAAAGCTTTAATAACGAAGCTATGACAAGCTAGTAAAAACTTCAGTTAAAGAAGTTATGCCAATCAAATACTTAAATCAGGAGCAAAGGCTGCAGTTATTTTGACCTATAAAATTGAATTATCCTTGTTAGCATTGATCTGTCAAAATAAATTTTCACACACTCATCATACCGATTTATTTGAACAAAGAGCACAAGGGGAGGTTGCTACCAGGCAAAGTCATAGAAATGGTGTCAAAACGTCCTTACCTACATTTCATGACTTTGCAATAGTCAATCTTTATTTCTTTCATAGACAAATACCTGATTCTAACCAGAAAAGTAGAACATTGCTCAGAATGGCAGCCTTAGAGGAACTTGTGAAAAATCTAATGAAAAGTTAAAAGCAACTGATTCAATTTTGTGCCACTAGGCAGAATTCTTTTATTGGTTTATCATGAGGGTCAGTGGGAGGGGAAGAAACAGGCTTACAGTGTTTTGCTTCTGAATTTTCTGCTTCTGAAGGACTTGCTCCTTTACCTAATATGAAGTGTTGATCAAGCAGATGATTTCATACTGATATTCTCAAAATCTAAAAGTTTCTCTGCAACAAATATCTTAGGAATAAGAAAAAGCACAGCAGTTCAACTCAGCCAAGATGACCTTATAATGTAGACACTGCTATCTAATAAAAATGCACACCCAGCAACCCAACTGTGGCACAAAACTACTATTTCTAATCTATAATTAATGTGCCTTCGCTCTTCTAATACTTGTATAGGAGCTGATAAATGTGTAATATCTAATATGTAAATTGTACCAATTTAGTGTCTAAGGCTTCTTAAAATAAGAAACCCAAGCTAAAATCAACAAGGTTACTACGGATGCAAATAAGTGCCCAGGGGGCTATTGCTGAAGACAGCAGGATTATGTATCTAAATACCTTGGAAAATCTCCATAAGCCCTATCTGCATCTTCAGATGCTCCCATTACTGTAAAACCTTTCTCTTCTCTTCAAAACATACATGCTCACCTGATCCACTGAACACTCTTAGTTTAACTACATATGTTAAGTGAAATTTCATCCGTGTCTTTCAACAGAGAGTAGATCTTTCAACTATCCACTCACTCACATGTTTCCTATTTTCTAAATTTCAGTCCTCATGCATAGTTAGAGGCAAAGGTGACAAAGAGAATCATTTGTGTCCCTTTTATTCTAGCCATAATTAGTAGTAGAAATGGGGGAAAAAATCACAGAAGATATATGTTTTTATGCCGGGTACAGCTTAGTGTTATAAATCACAAGGATTGAGACAGCTCTGAAGTCAAAGTTCTGAAAAACCTGTCCAGCTGCTTTAGGAGTCCATCACAACATAGATGTAAGGAAGCTTCTTGAGCTACACAGCATGAATACGGTTGAACCTCTGAAATAAAAAAAGGTGAAATATTCATCTTGATCATGATCTTCTAGGTATTGGCTGAAGAGGAAAGCTGGGTCAGTACTAGGCAGGTTAGTAAGGACCCAACCAGCTCAGCCATGAACTTTCTATTTGGTTCAGCCTACAAGTAAAACTGAGATAATGACATGTCATGTCTCGCAGGTCTGTTGAGAGGCTGAGAAATGAAAAAGCATCTGATACAATTCTCAGGTATTATGGCACTGGGGATGGATAGAAACAATTGTGCTATTACTTAATGGCTCCTAACCCAATATCATACACCTTCATTTCGACTTCTCAAGGGAATATATCTTTGCTATTTAGTCAGTCTAACTGATAATGAAAAATTCCCTTTGGAGTGAGTGCATCATGTGTTACCCATGTAGTCCTGTTTGTTGTTAACAACAGCTATGCATATTATCCAGCCAAGGTTGTTTGCTATTTGTTAGTTTTAATAATGACACATTTGGAAACGCATAAATAAATAATTCATGAGATCTTTTTGCAATGATCACTGTCCAGTGTTTATTACTGTACATGATAAAACTCCAGAACAGCTACCTGGACAGTCACAGGTACAGTAGGTGCAGGGAAAGAAATTAGTTTTAGAAATGTGTTGTCATGGGTTCAGCAGTAGCAGCATTTTTCTCCTTCTTGGTAGCTGGTGCAGCACTGTGTTTTTGACTTGTGGCCTGAGAACAGTGCTGACAACACCAACGTTTTAGTTACTGCTTAGTACATTTTGGTCTGGCCAAGGACTTTCAGAGCCTCATGCTCTGCCAGGGA